>JAHWFP010239393.1:33517-51533 GCA_023313725.1 Lithobius niger
GGTCCTCCCCATCCATCTACTCAACTATCCTCGTCTACTCCGGTCCTCCCCATCCATCTACTCAACTATCCACGTTTACTCTGGTCCTCCACATCCATCTACTCAACTATCCTCGTTTGCTCTGGTCCTCCCCATCCATCTACTCAACTATCCTCGTTTTCTCTGGTCCTCCCCATCCATCTACTCAACTATCCTCGTTTACTCTGGTCCTCCCCATCCATCTTCTCAACTATCCTCGTTTGCTCTGGTCCTCCCCCATCCATCTACTCAACTATCCTCGTTTACTCTGGTCCTCCCCATCCATCTACTCAACTATCCTCGTTTACTCTGGTCCTCCCCATCCATCTACTCACCTATCCTCGTTTACTCTGGTCCTCCCCATCCATCTACTCAACTATCCTCGTTTGCTCCGGTCCTCCGCATCCATCTACTCAACTATCCTAGTTTGCTCTGGTCCTCCCCATCCATCTACTCAACTATCCTCGTTTGCTCTGGTCCTCCCCCATCCATCTACTCAACTATCGTCGTCTGCTTTGGTCCTCCCCCATCCATCTACTCAACTATCCTCGGCTGCTCTAGTCCTCCTCATCCATCTAACTCAATGCTTGTTGCTTCTGGGTTAGGAATACAGTTGCTCAATCCCCCTTGACAAAGGAATTCAACTGTTCGAATGCTTGATCAAGTGCCATAGACGAGAAAGCTTTGCCAGAAGTGTTTGATATGTACTTGCCAATAATAATAATAATAATAGTAAATAATTTTACAGCAAAGAAACTGTATCGGAGAGCGAAGGAAAGGGCTACTTCCACTTAATCGCAAACCGAAATTACACGACTCTGAATGATATTAAAAACAGTAAAAGTAAAACAGTGCAGGTTAATATACCCTAAGTCTTATATAAAACAATTTTTTTTTAAAAACACTTCATAAACCTGGAAAGATCTACACCCATCACAACCTTTTTTAATTCCCGCAGGGAACCCGCCGAGACCGCTTCCGATGGGAGAGAGTTCCAAACTGGGACAACCCGATTTGCAAAAAAGTACTTATAATTATCTGTGTGAAACGAGCCATACATTAATTTAAATGGATTGCATCTAGTCAAGATATTGTGACTTAAAGTAAAAAAACTTTTGTGGCTCCACAGCAATCTGATTATGCAGTACAGAATATATCAGATAAAGATCAGCTTTTAGACGCCGCATCTCCAATGACTCCAACATGAGAAGCCTTAGACGTTCCATATACGGCAAATTAAACAATCCCGGGATGTATTTCGTAAACGCTTTCTGAACCGATTCGATGCGTTTAATATCCTTGATAAGGTATGGGGACCAATACAGATACATCTTCAATACTTTGGAGACATCTGGATTCAAGTTAGGGAGGTTTTTCCAAGCTATGCACGTTACATGGCAGTCACTTGGCATGAGAGAATATGGTCGAATGTGAAGAACTATGGGGTCAAATTTTTCGCCATTCGGATTATTATGGTCTACAGTAAGTTTTCAAAATGCTATTCCTGTAAACGAAGCAAGCCCTAGTGAAATTGTGAAATTGTTACGGAGGTAAATAAAGACATGTAGTACGACGCGTGCACTTTACAGTGGGTTTTTCTCCTCCCGTCTCGCGCAGTTTGGCTCCTCCTCTGTCTCTCTCCCGTGCAGTTAGACATCCTACCTGACATATGCCAACATTTGTCCAGTTTTGATAAGGAATATGATTATCATCGTAGGAAGCAGGGAGCATGGCTAAACCATGTTTGGTAGATTAGAAAATTACGACAGTATCAGCCGACACAACTACCTCTTGATATGCAGGTGATTTATGAGTCTTAAACAACTTGCTGCTATGTTACGAGCCCTGAATAACGTGCTGCAACTAAATATTATTGTTTCCGCTGGTAATCGACGTATTTCAAAGCCCACTGGTTACACAAATTGTAATATTCACGATGCTGTCTACCTCGATTCACGAAACTGCCTAGATTGCCGCCATGTTTGTTGTAGTTCATCCTGTCAACCGTCGGACGGCGGCGGCGCCACTGTCGCCAATCTCACGCAAAAAGCCCCTCCTCCTGATCTTTCCTCCATGGGCCTTACCTCAAAAACTTACTTCTCATCCAAGTATAAGGTGTATGCCAAGTTTAATGCTTTTAGCGAAATGTGCACGATTTGATGGCAATCGTTGACTTATCATTTTAAAATTTCAAATTTGACCCTTTTTGCGGACACAACAGGCCACTCTCCCCTCTAATTACGTAACGTTTAAATATCCACTTTTAGACCACCAAATTAGACCAACAGAAACAGATATCGTATGTTTGCATGCAAGGTGGATGCTGTGAATTAAGGCCACTGTCCTAACTTCCAAAATGTGGTGTAGGGGAAGAGGAGCCCAATCAACTAAGTTTTTACACACCTTCTTTTGAATTTGAACTTGTGAATCCCAATTCTCCGCATTCAGAAGTGAATACAGAAGAATAACTCATTCTTAGAATAAATTACACTGGGACATTCATGGCTCTTCTCTTTTACAATGTTTGATTCCGTACGTAACATGAGAAAGTAATTGTGCTAATAGCTTAGGAGCCCATCTTCGAAAAAGGAAAGGAAAGAAAAAAAGAAAACACTCGAGTACGAAATTGATTCCAAAGCCAATCACAGGCATTGAAACTAAATTTATTGGTTTTCCTATGAATATTTTTGTTCTACTCCATCGTCAAATTACATAAGCTAATAGCTGAATGTGTCGGTTTTCATGCTAGTTTTCGTAGACTTTTAATTTTGGTACTTTTAATACTCTTGGATACTTCTGCAGACACTGTACACAATGCACTCTGCTTTACATCACTGTGTAAAAGCTTTACAATCGGGAACCACTTGTTCGTTACCTATTGCATTCATTTTCATTAACCCCGATATTCGTATACACAATATCCAGCAAATTTTTGGCACCGTATGATCAGTAGATGGTCGGACTGCATCCATCTGTCTTCCTCAGGCTTCAAGTTCAGTTCTTTTTCTTTTCACTGCTACATCGTCGTGTGTGGTTTTGAACTGAACTTGAAGCCTGAGGGAGTCAGATGAATACAATCCGACCATCTACTGATTACATGCTGTCGAAAATTTGCTGCATATTGTGTATACGAATATCTATCTATCTGACTTTATGAAAATGTGTGCAGTACGCAATGAACAAGTGGTTCCCGATTGTAATGTAAACTTTCATAGTAAGAATCTCCATCACTTGTTTATGAAAAAGGTCCGTGTCCATCTCACTTGTGTGCTGTCAGTGCAAGTTTTGTGCACTTTTTTTTACTTGTGCACATAACAGTGCACAAGTCATATCGAGGCTGAGTTGATATACACTAGTGTATAATTCTCAGCTTCTTCAGATTGTATGGTATCCGTATTCAACCTTAGCAACTCCTGAGCAATTCCAAAGTTGCTTGCAAAGGGCGTGTTCATTCTTATGAGCCATGTGCATCTTAAGTTACGTGCTGTACAGTCTGGAAATGGCAGGTGCTTAGCTGGCAAGCACTTAGATGTAATAGCTGTGTCGTGGCAGACCAATGCCTACACCACGTAAACCTATAGAACAGTGACACGGCGTAGTATTATTGTATATAACTCTATGCTGGAGCCTTAATGGGTTAGCTGCAAGGGGCACTGCAGAGAGAAACAGAAGGGCGTCATACTGAAGCCGATGCTGTTAAGAGTGATTTCTTAGACCTAAAACGCGCGATTTTTGTTGTTGGAGAAAACAACGTTATATAAAGCCTAAGAAATCCGCTCTTCCCTCCGTTTTTCCCTCCATTTTTATGTAATGCACCTTGTAGTTATGCCCTCCAAAACCCATACTGGTGCCAATATGGCGGCAAATGTCACTGCTCTATATGCATCTTACTATTTCTGATATATACTGTAGACATTTAGTGGTTAATCTCTTCTAACTCCTTATGAACAATGTTTGCGTAATGAAGAAGTCCAGAGTTGCTGTAAAGGGCATCCGTATTCTGAACACACTAAAGGAGCCATGAGCTTCTGAAGCTCTGTGCACCGCTGCCTGGATTTAAAGGTGCCTGTTCACTAAATGATAGGTTGCATCATCTAGCACCGTCTACCATTATTTAGTTCTATATAGCGCTTGATTTAAACAAGCGAAGGAATACACATAGGCTTTTTTTTTTACAACAACAAACTACCCACGTGCCTCCTTAATTATTGGATGTATAGTATTGGTTAGTCCACGTGCACCAGGGAGCAAGCGGTCAAAGTTAACGATATTACTGTCACTAGATGGCGCTTAACTTTACCGCTTGCTTCTTGTGCACGTGGGCGCACCCACTTCGCACTCACTAATTAAGGAGGCACGTAGCTTGTTTGTTGTGTAAAAAGAAATTTATTGGTGTGTTCCTTCACCTGTCGAAAGGAAGGGCTGAACAGAACTAGATATCGGCAAATGGCGACAGATGCGACAGCTTGTCATTTGGTGGCAATCCCCCTTTAAGAGGTGCAGATGCAAGAGGTTCATCGAAAACGAGAGTCAACGTTACTACAGATATAAAAGCTGAATTAGGCCTACCAATAATGGAAAGCCTTGTAAGCAAAATCAGGCATAAATGAATGGTATAAGTGTCTGACTGAAGGTTACGTAATGTTGTCGACATTTTTTTAAATATCTATAACGACCAACTTACTCACCCAGTACGTTATCCCGGTTTCATAGCCTAACATCTAAATCAGGAGGGTAGTGTAACATATTTTATCGCACAATCGTAGCTACTTACTCACCGTTTCCTTTTGAGAGAAGTTATTCCTACTGAATGTCATTGGTGTCGACGGCCCCTTACGGTCCGACACGTGCTTGTTGATTGTCACAATCTTGAAAGTTTTCGACGCCGTTTCCATCTACCGCGAGACTTGGCGCGTCAATTGGGCGTCAAGTCTGTCCTTCTGTCCGGGTTTTTAAAATTTTTTTCCGGATGTACAGATCTATAAGATCCAGATTTGGGGTTTGTTTAACATCTCTGTAATGTGTGGCGCAGTGGCAATCCGGACCACCGCACCGTGACTGAGGTTGGCGCTAATGACCTTGCCAACGCGCCATTAAGCATCAATCCCCTCATACTAGCTGAAATGGTGTTGTTGGTCGCAAAAAAACATGTGGGGTATTGATTGACAGGGGAGGGGGAGCAGCAACTTAGAACACGCTACACTGTTTCAGAAACTGTTCGTATCTTCCACTGAATACATGCGCTCTTTCCTAGAAGTAATAGGAGCCACTACTGAATGAAAAACCAGCAATACATAACTTCGTAGCAGCAAGGGAAATACCTGTCAGGTATGTGGAAACAGCTATTGTAGTTTAAATAATGTTGGTAGGGTGTGGACGTACGACTGGGTTCAAAAATACGTTTTTGGCTATAAAACTACCATGCAGGGAAATAAGTAGCAGAATGGGTACAAAGAGTGGGCAGTGTCTATCGTCTGATTTTTCCTTACCACAACAAGATAGCCCAAGAGTGCAGTTTGTAAAATTTTTCCGTTTTTACCAAAAAACGACATGTTTCCTTAACCGTTTCCTAAAATGCAGAAGCAGCTCCTAACTCCAAAAGTTCAAATGCCGATTTGCAACAAGGTATAGAGCCTTTTACTGTGATTCTAGGTCTTTCAATTCCTTGAGTTGCACAGTACGTGTAGTGTGACTTAAGAAACGGCACTAGAAAAACAACAACAATGCAGTTGTCGCCAGGGTGTGTAAAACCAGACTTGCATCTCAACAAAAAATCAAATTAGGTGGGTGGTAAAAAAGTTAAATAATTACTATACTACTAGTTGTTCCCCGGCGTAACTTACGCCGGTCTAGCTGATTTCCCGCTGATTCAACTCGGCCCTAATAGTCAGCATTATTGAAGCAATAGTGTTTGTTTCTAATTGTTAGGGCGCATATCCGTTCTTATTGTCGGCCACTCGCCCTTTTTCTTTGCTACCGTGGGAAGAATGAGCCCGCTCGCCCTCTTGCTGAATATTGAAGCTTTGTTTAATCCTGATTCCTAACAATCCTTTTAGCTTTGCTCTTGAGCTAAGTCTGCTCCTAAGCAAAATTAACACTGTTAGTAAAGGTCGACCTAGGATCTCTGTGTTAAACTTTCCACTTTGAGAGGTTTTAACTCCGTTAAAATTAAACGTTTTTAAACCAAATTTGGAATCTAGCCTTGACTAGTCCACACCAGTTTACAGTCCAAAAATTCACACACCTATTTATTACAATTCTTAAAGTAACACGGATTAATAAACAAAAACGTATCGTTAAAAGTTAAAAGTGAGGGTCTAAAAGTCAAAACATGTAAGGAACACGGACAAGCTTTGACTGTAAGGGTCTAGGTGTCAAATTTGACCAGTAAAACGCTGCTAAGCATTTTAGACCCTTACTACCCGGTGATTATGTGAATGACCTAGTAAGGAAAATTGGAAATTAGCCAACAGGGAAAATCATACACTAGAAATAACGTACCTCAGTAAGCCACCTTTATGCACTTAGGCGTTTTATCTGAGTGGCATGACCCGGATTCGAACCGGCTACCCAGTTCGCCCCCAGATCAATTTCATAGCACCTTAATCTCTCCGTTGCACTCCGATGAAACATAAGTGCATAAAGTGGCTTACTGAACTACGTTATTTCTAGTGTAGGATTTTCGCTGTTGGCTAATTTCCAATTGTCCTTAATATTACTTCCAGCGATTTATGTCTTATTTATTAATGACTTAGTAACTCGGACAGAATGGGTGTACACGCTTACGCTTGTAGCAGGTTGTCTTGCTTGGAATCGCTGCCATGTTATCAAACCGAAAAAATATCAACCTAAAGCAAAGTAGGAAACCCACACCTCCACTATCATTGAATCATCACATGGGTCTTTCTTTATAGGTTTATAGGACGACCTCGGACAGCTGTTCCTCAAAAACCGGGTAGTAAGGGTCTAATGCTTAGCAGCGTCTTACTGGCCAAATTTGACACCTAGACCCTTACAGTCAAAGCTTGTCCGTGTTCCTTACAGGTTTTGACTTTTAGACCCTTACTTTTAACTTTTAACGATACGTTTTTGTTTATTAATAAATATATAGATGGGTGTAGAATCTTTCTATGGCTTCACTACTGACAAGGAACACCCAAAAGGGAAGGGGGCTGAGGGTCCAAATGCTATATGGCGGTATTTTCAAACGGAAAGGAGTACCTTTTTATCATCCTCTCTTTGCAAATCAACTATTTAACAAAAATATTTTTTGTCGGTCATAATTCAGGGGACTCAAATCTCAAACGCTGTAGGCATGTGGGATATGGAAGGTTTTGAAGACCCGTCAAGGAGCGGGTAACACGATGCTGTACGGATTCGATGTGATCAATGCGTCCCAGCAAGTGTGGGGACCACACCGAACTGTAGTTTCTCCCATTGGGCGGGCTTGAGAAAATGATTCGATGCTCCCCCCGCCTCCTCCCCGCCCTGCCTCGTCGGGTGATACCGCAGTAAGATTCTATACCAAGATTCAATCTAGAACCCAAGCCAATTCACAGCAGAAAGTTATTCCATGAAATGTTCGGCAGCTGGGCTATTATTCCCGACACAACCAAAGCAAACCACAAGGCTATACAAAGCCGCCAACATTCAAATTATTCCTCTAGTGGTTGCCAAGCAACAAGAAGTAACGCCGGACAAGCCACTCAAATTCTGCCTGCGTTACTAGTTGCCTGGCAACCACTGGAGGGAACATTCGAATGTTGGTCCATTGTGTAGTCTTGTTTGTTCCGGTGGTCTTTTGGTTATGTTGAAAATGGTAGCTTGGTTCCAAAGGAAAGGTCCAATGAATAATTTTCTACTGTGGTTATAGAGCAGTGACACGACGTCATATTATTGTATACAACTCTATGCTGGAGCCTTAATGGGTTAGCTGTAAGGGGCACTGAGGAGAGAAACAGAAGGACGTCATGCTAAAGCCGATGCTGTTAAGAGTGATTTATTAGACCTAAGACGCGCGATTTTTGTTGTTGAAGAAAACAACGTTATTTTAAGCCTAAGAAATCAGCTCTTCCATTGTTTTTCCCTCCATTTTTATTTAGTGCACCTTGTAGTTATGCCCTCCAAGACCCATACTTGGAGCCAATATGGCGCAAATGTCACTGCTCTATAGGGCAGTGACATAACGTAGTATTATTGTATATAACTGTATGGTGGATCCGGAAACTGGGTTCGGGGCACCGGAGGGAAAAAAGAAGGGTGTCTTACTGAAGCCAATGCTATTAGACTGGATTTCTTAAGCCTATAACGTGCGATTTTTGTTGTTGGACAAAACAACGTGTTTTTAAGCCTCATAAATCCGCTCTCAAAGCACTGTCTTGACTAGAAATGCCGTTGTTTTCCCTTACATTTTAATCTAGTGCCCCTTGTAGTTATGCCCTCCAGATGCTATCTCGTAGGTAATATGACGTCACTTGACGCTGCCCTATAGGCTGTATTGTGGATTTTAGCTTTAGGTGCACTGTGAATCCACAAGTTAAAATCCACAGTATGATTCAGTAATTAATTTTTTGACGACAGTCACCTAATTTCATTACTTCTGGCCGGCATTTTCTGTTACGACATATGCAGCGGTTGCCATATGCTTTCTACTTGGTCAGTACTGTTCTTTCATTTTGAAATAAGTGTAAAAGACTGTTATGAATCAAGGCTGAGTTTCATAATCTGTATACTGTTCTCTGCATATCATTTTGTTAAATTTTCTTATTTCTCGATCTTGGCTAGGTCTCGATTCGTTTATTTTTCTTTATGAAAAAAAAAAAAAGAAAATGCACAATTGAACTGAATGAAAGGCGGAACTCACGCACCACAATTATAGAAACACAATTTCTGCGCAGGAGTGAAGGCCATGAATTTGTGAGTTGTCAGGTTCTGAAACCCGTTTAAGGTTTTTCAGACTAGAGCTGTGTACCAATTTAGTTTACTAAGTAAGAACTCCTTTAAGCATTATTTATTTCAGAAGAAAGAAATACTTCTATATTGTTTTGTTTTGAGGCTTAGAACGAAGTGGGAAATCCTGTAGTTATTTATTTAAAAATACATAGGCCTATAGATGTATTCAAATTGTGACAATTTCAACCTTTTTTTAAAATTTGCTAAACCCTCCTACAGTTACTGCAAGAAACTTGCAAATGTTTGGAAACTTGCTATCTGATAAAGACCCCCTCCATTCCATGTTCATTCGTTTAGTGTATATGAATGAATAAATTTATTGACCACTCGTTGAAATATCCAATTATTGTACAGGGTGCCAAATAATGACAGCCTCCTCCCCAGAGTAAACTAAGCACGATAGGAAAATAATGAAAGTATCGATGGGCAGCATGTTTTGTTGTGGGTTTACATTCACAAGCTCAATATTCAGTGTTCATTCCAATGGCTGTGAGATTATTTATTGGATGCACCTTGCATTTAACTTTTGCCTCACTGAAGCTCTCGGCGTTTGCTGGCGTCCTAATGACGTCATTCTCATAGTATGTTGCGATGTTCTAGTTTCTATATTTTTAAGTTATATATTTTTTTTAATTTATTGTAAGTAATTTGTTAATATGTAATTTTTTTAATTTCACTGTATTGTCTTTAGATCATGTAATTGATACTATGTAAATGTGGTTTAAATGTTTTGCACCTGCGCAGATTGTACCGTTTTAGGTGCGTTTGTAATATAAATGCTATGCACATTTTTCTGGGAGGAGTGAGCGTCAGTCGTCGACGGGAAACGGTTTGGTTGTCTGCGTTTTGGCTGGAGCATGGGCGTGGCTCCTCGAGTTGTAACGTGCTTACATGTACGGCAATGCACACGCACGCAGTTAGCCCCTCGTGCGGTGCACCTTGCCGTTAACATGGATGCGACGCGCCGCTAGCTACCATGCACACATGGCAGCTGGCCCGGCGCCAACATCCGGGTAAGCGAGACAGTCCTATTGTTCTACCAGTCAGGACCGGATCGCGCCAGTTCGCCGTCACGTGACGTAATGCCTCAGGCAAGAGCCTATTGTTCTGCCCCGGCCCGCTGGGGTATAAAACGGGACAGCTTCGACAGCTCGAGCTAATTGGTGTGTGGTGGTCAGACCTGCAAGTCGAACCACCAGAGCTGATCAGGGCAGGACAAGGGGATAAACCTTGACCTAGCGCCTAATATGTAATGCTAAGTGTGCAGTCCCCTAGCTGTACAGTAAGAGGTGAATTAGGATTGAGCATTGTGTCTTATGAATAATCGTCCATCTCCTTAGCAAGCACTTACATATTTTGGGGGCCTTGTCCCTGGGATTTGAATCCGACATTTTTTTTTAAATGCATCCGATTCTGTAAGAATTCCAGTTGGGGAAGATCGCCATCTTTTGGGGGATTTTCGTGGAGTGTGGCCAGTGCATGCGTTGTCACAATTTCCCACGAAAAACCGCATTTTTATTTTGACTTGTCCTGGTCGAAATAAAGATACCCACTTTCTTTTCTGTAAGGGAACAGAAATTAAAGTAAAACAGAGTGATTGGACTTGCAGAGTGCGGCCGACCAAAACGCACATTGTAAGGAAAATTACGGATCAGGGGGTGGCTAAAGGATTCTAACTTGCCTGCATGGTTGTTTCCTTGGTTACCAATTTTTCATTCTGAATGGCGAAAAATGCCATTTTGACTGAGAAAACCCGTAACCGGTAGCTGTTTGTGAACTTGATTGCTTTCACAGGGAGCGCTAATTTTTTTTTTTGGTAGGCCTAAAAACCGCCAAAATAAAAAACACCGTTTTTCTTCGGAAAATAAAGTCACGACAATTATTACGAAGTGGATGGACTGTTTACGCCTCACACTACGAATATAATTGTTAAGGTTAAATTAGTGTAGGAGCACACTTTTTAACAACGAATTGAAAGTTGATCAGCCTGCGGTGAGCTAACTGAGTCCTCATTGTTTAAGGCTAGGAAACGAGTAAATTTAAGAATAATAAATTCTGTTGACCCATAGCAGTATTTATGATTGCAGAATTGAAGTAGATTTTGGAAGAAAATAATTCACCAGAGTCGAAAGAACAATTCGGAGAAAAAAAAAGGGGAAATTTTTTTTTTCCGAAAACAAGCGTTATTATGAGTCGACACATGGCGAACAATAATGCTGCTTTACCACCAAACCAGCGCAATTTAGTAATGCAAAATCCGAGGCTAGGAAATGCACGAAAAAGAGCGAGGACTGAAGGGAACGGAAGTGCACCTTTGGTTCAGGATTTGGGTGATGATCTTAACGATTCCTGGGGTGAGGACATGGACATTCAAAATCCGGAATTTTCGGATATTGAGCAAAGTCCCTCCCCCCCTAGGTTGGCACGTTCTGATGTAGAAGGTCGTGAGGAAACTGATGCGTTTGTCACTGACTTTCGAAATTGGGCAGATGCTTGCCCCATGCCAGAAGACTTCCTGCAAATTGTGTTGGAGCAGGTACAAAGCTGTTTACAACCGGAAAACCGGAATGGAGTTAATGACGCAGCACAACCTAATCGTGTTATGAAACAGGATGAGAACGTGCGGCGGCCATTACACTCCACGCCTGTCACCGCTAACAGACGAACAAATCGTGCTGTTGGAGAGGTTGACAGAGCACGGCATCCTCGTCAGCGCTATCCTGGAGCCAACATGGACAGAGTGGATAGGCAGACGTTCGGTGGCCGTGTGCAATGGAGACAACCGGTTGAGCATGAACGGGATATGGACGCGTGGAGGTATAGAGACCCTCAGCGCGAACATAGTGTGTCGCCATCTAGGACTGGGAACGCCGAACATAGAAATATGCAAGGCCGGACTGGCCCTAGTTACGTGACCGGGGTTAGAAACCGGGAACGTAGGGATGATTTTTCAGGACAGGATTTATTGCAGAGACCCTTTGAAGGGCTCAGCATAAAATCACCAAAAGTCGCCATGCCTTCGTACAAAGGTTTTGGGGATGAAAAATCACCATCAGAGTTTCTAGAGGCGCTGTATAAGTACAGCATTGCACTAGGCCTTTCAGAAACGTACACTTTGAAAACTATCATTCCACTTGCTTTGCAAGGTGACGCGGAACGATGGTACAGGGTGTTCGGTCCTTACACGGACTGGGACACTTTCGAATCAGATTTTAATTTGGAATTTGAAAGTCCAAATTATATCGAAGATTTAAAACGTGAACTCGCAGAAAGAACCCAGGCTCCGGACGAACCTTTCTCGAGTTATGCGCAAGCTGTGTGCGGATATTTTGACCGGTTGTGGCCTAAGGCTTCTCAGGCTGAGAAAATAAACCACATAATGGCCAAAATGCATCCAGACTACAGACAACATCTCCGAGGACGCCATTTTGACTCCTTGAGAGAATTGGTAAGGGAAGGGGCAAAAGTGAGTCAGTTCCTGCTAACACAGCGAACATACAGACCACCCCCTAACCCATCCTTGTCTGTGGAACCACGCTTGGCATGGCGCGGCTGCCCTTCATACAGTGAAGCCGTGCAGGGAAGCCAACCAACTAGGAACGAAGCAGTGCTTCGTGCTGGTCAGACAACTAGCACGGGAACCACACCGGCGTTCCATAGTTTGGTTGAATCAGTGTCTTTTGCCTCGCTTGACCCTCGCGGGTACCGAGCTGGCAAGTACCAGACACAGAGTACCACAAGCTCTGTAAAGGCTGCACCAAAAGCAGCGCATGTACAGAAGGCTGGTGTTACTGCTGAAAAAGGGCCAGAACAACCTAAAAAGGAAAGGAAACCTTTTGATGGAAGTTGCTGGACCTGCCAAGAACAGGGCCATAGGTCCAACAGATGCCCAAAGAAGCCAAAAAACGCAGAAGAAGGTCGTTAACTTGGTTAAACCGTGTGACGACCTCAAAAAGCGCAGATTGGAGAGCTAGGGCAGGACTATGGAAAGGCACCGTAAAACGTGTCTTTGCACCAAATGTGACGCTGTTCAAAGGTGTCGAGGAAGAAACTAAGTCAGGCAATGTACCTTTAATTAACATTAAAATGGCAGGGGAACCTTTCTTAGCACTGATCGACACTGGTGCCAGTTCTAGTATCATTTCCGGTGCTACCGCACGAACTTTGCAGGCAAAGGGCGTAAAGTGGCGCAGGGATTGTTGTGTAACCTTCATTTTGGCGGCTGGTAATATCCAAGGTGACGGGTACTGTAGAGCAACGGTACGATGGCCTGGTGGCTACTCTGCTCAGCAGACTTTCTTAGTCCTAGAAAACGCTGCAGATAGCGTAATTTTAGGCAGAGACTTCTTGGGTCGGACTGGCCTCATCCCAGACATCCAAAATGGTGGCTGGCGTGTCGGGCCAGAGGAACAAGAAACAATCCCATTTGCAAAGGCTACTCAAACGAAAATTGAGCAACTTAAGCAATTGGACGTGAAAGTAGATATTGAGAGGCGTGCAAAAGATGATGCTTTGTTGGAAGAAAAAATTCAGCAAGCTCATTGCTCAAATGCACAACGAAAGCAGCTGAGAAAATGTTTACACAAATTCAAACATGTGTTAACATCTAAACGAGGCAGCACTCACCTCTACCAACACAAAATCGAGGTTGAACCTGGTGCAAGACCCATTAGGTTACCTCATAGACCTGTAAACAAGGAGACAAGAGCTATCATTGAGGCCCAAATGATCGAGTGGATCAAGGAGGATGTGATAGAACGCTCTGTGTCACCCTGGGGGGCTATACCTTGTCTTGCTCCTAAAAAAGGAGAGGAAGGAGCTAAAAGATTTTGTATTGACTACAGAATGTTGAACTCCAAGACAGTAAAGGACTCACAACCTACCAGTAATGCCAGTCAAGTATTTGCCATGCTAGGCAAGGCAAAATGGTTTACAGTTCTGGACATGAAATCAGGATTCTTGCAAATAGGAATGGAAACTGAGAGCAAGAAGTACACCTGTTTTCGTTGTCATATGGGATCATGGCAGTTCAAAAAAATGCCATACGGGCTCTGCAATGGACCAGCATCCTTTGCACGCTTAATGGACATGGTTTTGGGGGATGCTATGTATTCCCATACCATGATATGTTGATGACTTGGTAATCTTCAGCCAGGATTACCAGTCCCATCTGGATCATATTTCAGATGTGTTAGGCAGGCTAGGAAGGGCAGGCCTCACAGTAAATCTGAAAAAGGTCCACTTTTGTGCAAAGGAGATCTCTTACCTGGGCCATCTCATAAGACCACATGAGTTGTCCCCTCTGCCTGAGAAGGTATTGGTAATCCAGGATTTCCCAGAGCCTAGTAATGTAAAATCGCTTAGACGTTTCCTGGGGATGATGGGCTTTTACAGAGCTTTTATCAAGGATTTTCATGTCAAAGCAGCTTGTCTTTACAAATTACTGAAGGGAGATGCAGTTTGGGAGTGGAACAACACACACTCAACTGCAGTACAAGAGCTAAAAGACAGTTTGTCAGGCTGTGTCTTAGCTTTGCCAGACTTGGATAGGAGGTTTGAAATCAGTTTGGATGCCTCGATTTCTGGTTTTGGCGGAGTGCTCTCCCAACACGTCGAAGGACGTGGGCTCGTACCCGTAGCATTTGCTGGACGCAAACTCACAGATGCTGAAAAAAAACACTGCGTCTCTGAATTAGAAATGGGTGCGGTGATGTTTTCAGTCCGTAAGTTCAGGCCGTACATTGAAAACGCTCCTTTCTTAATTGAGACAGACCACAGTGCTCTGGCTTTCTTGAAGTCCTTGAAACAGCCTTCAGGTAGACTGGCACGGTGGATTCTAGAACTCCAGGGAATGGATTTTGAGATCCGTTACAAGAAGGGTTCACAAAACCAGGTGGCAGATGCAATCTCCAGGATGTATGAGGATGAAGAGAAAAATCCCATACTGATAGCAGATTGTAAGGTGGAACACGTACAAGTAACCGAGAATCCCAGCGGATTTCCAACTTTGGAAGACATCCGACAGGCGCAGGTTGGTGACAAGTGGTCATCGCGCCATATTGCTAGACTTGGCAATGTAGCTGGAAGGCCTCCAGCTGATGACGGAAGCATCCTTACCCCGGGTAGGCTCTGCTTGCGTGATGGGATCTTGTGCAGAACTTTTGTTTCACGTAGCATTCGTGACGTAGTTGAAGGCAACACACGTTTCAGGGCGTGTTTACCAGTGTCGCTACGCCGCAATGCAATTGCTGCAGTTCACAGCTCACCACTGGGAGGCCATTTTGGAGTATACAAGACTCTGAAAAGGATGCAGGAATTGGTGGGGTGGATTGGCATGAGGAAGAACATTGTAGAGTTCGTACGTAGTTGTGAGAGGTGCCAGACTTGCAAAACTGACACTTCAAAACCTGCTGGACTCCTGACCACAATGGATCCTCCCAATGCCCCTTGGAAACGTGTATCAGTTGACCTTGTCGGGCCCTTAGTGACAACCCGAAGAGGAATGCGCTGGATACTCGTAGTCCTGGACGAATTTAGTTCCTGGCCAGAACTATTTGCTCTCCGGACGGCTAAAGCAAAACAGGTGACCAAATGTGTGAAAGAAGTCGTGCTCCGTTGGGGCTTTTTCGACAGAATTTTTTCAGACGGAGGTCCTTGTTTTATAGCTAACATTTGGCGTAGTTTGTGGAAGTCATGGGGAATCAAAACCCATTACGCAACCCCTTACAACCCGAAGGCTAATCTCACTGAGAGACATAACAAGATAATAAAGCACATGTTACGTTGTTTCACTGCCTCTCACTGTGATTGGGATCTTCATTTGCAGGAATTTGCATTTGCAATGCGAAGTTCTGTGTCCGAATCTAGTAAGTTTACTCCCAGTGAACTGAACATCGGACGAAACCCGGCTGGTCCATGGGGGTATGAGCTCTCTCAACTAACGGCGAGACCGCTCCCTGCAAAAACCAAAAACCAGACCGAGGTTCAAATGGAGATCGTGCAGCGTTTTTCTGAGATGTATAAGTTGGCTAAGCAGTCCATGATAACATCTAGGGCACAGAAAAAGGTCTATTATGACAGGCGGCATAAACCTCTAACCCTAAAGGTGGGAGATTATGTCGTCCGCCGCACACACATCCTGTCAAATGCGGCGCGAGGGGTAGCCTCATCCCTTGCCCCGAAATTTTCAGGACCGTGTGTGATTTCAGTCCAAAAATCTGAAAAAACATACTTGCTATGCGATATTACAACGGGAAAAGAAATTGGTCCCCTGAATATTGCTCAGCTAAAACCCTTTTATTTTCCTGCAAATGTGACCCCACCAACAGTCACTGACCTCGAAAATATCAAGGTTATACCTAAAAAGACGAAAAATACACCAGCATTTACCTACAAACCCACCCACCCTTACACCTTGCGAAGCCAGCGGGGGGGGGGAGTAGGCCAGAACAGTGATGCAGGTTAAAATTTTTCATGTGTACCTGCATTAGGTCGGTTTTTAGCCCTAAAACCAAGAAATCGCAAGATTTACACGTTTTTGTTGGAAGTTATTGGCATACGGACATGGTGCGACAATAAAAACAGCATAAAACGTGAGGGGATGAGATTGAAAGTATCGCATGACAAACGACACCTTCAAAACTCATTTTGCACAACAACTGCATAAATACAGAATAAAATGTATTTCATTCCACTCAACTTTGTCTAAAAGGGACGAAGGGGGAAGGGGAGGCGTAGGCCATACCTTTCCACTTCGCATGACAAGAATTGGGGAGGGGGGGATGCAGGCGTAGGCCTAAGTCCACCAACTCTTGAAAAAAAATGGGCATAGTAACAGTTCTAAAATGACGAAAGTCAATTTTTCAACAAACACTATAAAAACCTCATTTTTACACAATTCATGCATTGTCAACTCTCTAATAGTAACAAAGGTTCAATAATTACCTGTCAATTCGTTGAATCAAGCTTGGAAAGCAGCGTTTAACCAGCCAAAAACGCGAACGAGAAACGAGTTAACAAACAGGCGATTGTTGGGCGTGGCGGAATAGTGATGCAACAAAACTCACGTGTTGAGGCAGTTCGCGGGCGAATTACCATAAAATCGACACGATGGGGCGATGCGCAGATCGTGAAAAACACGTCTTTTTTATCGAGTATAAAGCGTGAACAGAGTGATCTGCAAATCACAACGACGGCGGCAGTTAACCAAGGCGCTCACCCAAGGCTAACTGCTGGAAGAAAAAAAAAAGGAGGAGGATTTTGCAACAAGCAACCAAGGATGGAGAAACGGCAAAATCAAGATGGGGATGTAGAGGAACCTGGCTATTGGAAACCAAAAAAGCAGGGAAAAGGCAAAAAGAAGGTGGACGCCAGAAAAGCTGAGACGACTTCCGCAGAGGTACCCAAGGCTTCAGAGACACTAAAGGCAACAAAATTGGGTGGAGGCAAGACTAACCAGGCACCAGTAGCTCCAGGCGCCCAGGCAGCCCCCCCCCCCCCAAGGATGTCGCCCCAAGTCATCACAGCAAGGGCACCAAAGTAAGAAGCGTCAGCGACGGTCCAAGGAGAGGAAGCTGCAAACACCTCCAAGGCCGGCGGAGAAGGTTGCTACTACGGAGAAGTCTACTCAAGCGTCAGCACCTAGGCAGCAGCATGTTTCTACTCAAGTTTGGACGGGCGAGTCCGGAAGGAAATGTTTCTACTCTAAGGCTTCACCCACGATGTCGAGGGAGTTTTGGGAAGAAATGTTGGCGGACTACAAACTCAAGTTGGGCATGCCAGGACACCTAACGGCGGAGAGACTAAAAATCAAATATGTCAACGATATTCCGGTGCCTATGCAGAACCCCTGGGGCGCGGCGACGCCATCTACTTCAGCTTCTTTGCCCGCCGTGGACACAACCGATAAGGAGGACCCTTCGGCTAGCCAAACCCCAGAGGAACAGAAGCAAGTAACTAAGGAGATTGCGGAGTTGGAAAAAGAATTTTTGTTGGGTCCAGATGACAATGTGGACATTTCAATGTCGAGTGAGAGCAGTGGGACGGA
>JAHWFP010239395.1:3175-40964 GCA_023313725.1 Lithobius niger
CCCCCCCCCCCCCCCCCCCCCCCCCCCCCCCCCCCCCAATTCATAATTTCGAGAGGCGAAAAACATACAAACTCAAATTCCCCCCCAACCACAAAATTTACGGCTTAATGCCACAAAATAGCAAGTAAGGGACCCAACCCCCTCCCCCTCCCTTATTTTCGGTTTTCAGACTATGATGTGCAGTTAAGCCTAAGATTTTTTTGTTGGGGGGAGAGAAAATTTTTGCGTTCGTATAAGCTTTTCGCCTCTCTAAAATACGTGAGAATCATTTAGACCTTTCCGTTATGCATGTAGTGCGATCTATATAATACGTTGAACATTGTAGACCTCTAAAAAGGGTATTCCTCCCTCTTCCCGCCTCCCCCCCGGGGGGAAGGGGGGAAGTAGAACCACCTGGGCCTCTAAGAATACGGTCACAAAACCTCGTTTATAGTTAACTAGCTGTTTTATCATTTTGCCAGTTAACTGAAATGCCTGCTGTATCCTGCTAGACTTAAGTTTTACCCACCGAGCAAGCTAAAAGAAAACACCAGACCATAGGGGAAAAAAATTCCCCCAAAACAGCCAGAATAACAATTTTCATAAGCATGTTAAAATGCTTTTAATTATAAATTTATATTGTCACTTATATAAAATATGCTTGTAAATGTCACTGAATATTTAAAGGTACCCCCTTACCAGCTACAACAATATTTCTGTCGACGCAGTTTCACATTAATTGCACACCATAGTATTGTTTTGCTAAAGAAAACGCAGGGGCTCTAAACCGTCTAACATCCCTCATGTCCGTGCCAGGAACTCAAGACAAGAAATGCCGGCGAGACAATATCTAAAAGAGCCAAACGAGATCTAGCTACTGTGTCGACGGATGTTAAGTGGTGAAACTGGCAGACACATTGGGAGATGGAAAGGATGGTGCTTAGGCCTAAGGAAGAAATGGGCTGACTCCATCTTTAGCGGTTCAGATTTTAATGGTCATGTAGATGTTCAGACCTCGCCCACCACATAGCCAGGGACGGCAGCCAGCAAAGGCCAAGACAAGAAGAAGGCTTCGGGTACAATTAGTACGGGGAAAATGGTAAAAATTCTAATGGACTAGCCGAAAGACTCGCCGACGAAGACATCTTAGTTCGGCAAGTATCAAATTAGTAACAGGGGAATCATCATGCCGCACGTCCTAGGCAACGACAACAATGGCGGTAGAAAAGCATACAGTATAAGTTACAATTGTTACAAGGTGGTAATTAGTAATCATTGTAATACAGGTTTGATATTGAAGTCCACTGCCAAAGTCATCAGACCCAGGACCACAGAATATAAAGGTCGACGGGGACCAAGCGCAACTGGTGATTGGTAGCGTCAACCCTCGTCGATACACTACTAAAATAAATTTGGAAGCGTTCGTTGCTTATAGACGTTTCGTGTCAATGTAATAACATAAGGTTTACGTCTGGGTTAAGATTTTGTCTTGCTGACACCTCTCATGTCTCGAGTTCCCGAACAATACCGACGTCAGCAGCTAGCCTTAAAGGGCAGCTATCCTGAGCAGGCCTGAACAATGTAGGAAAGCATCGTGCAACAATGTGCAGTGTATAGTACAACAAAGCTCGGTCTTTAGTTTAGCATCTTGTTCCATTGAGGTCAATGCTGTGCACGCAGCAGACGACTCAATAGTTGATGAATTTATTGCCCAAGAGCCCTGGCCATTTGCCGTGCGCTCTAATACAAAATTAGGTAAATAACACAACGTTTCTCAGTAATACCAGTAACAACAGTAAAACCACATCACACCAATCCATAACTGAACACTACGGCCTAAAGTGTGTGCGGCCTATCTTGAGTTCGCCGCAATACGAACACAGACAATCGATTGTACGTTTTTGGCAGCAGAGTGCCTTGTTGATATCCAAGATGGTTACAAAAACAATGGCGGCCGTCGATTAAAGCCGCCCCCTCCAGGAAGACGTAGTCGCTCGTAAAATACTTTCAGGACTCAAGATACGCCGCGCACTCAATAATATTCCACAGCATCACTTCGACTCAATAGTTGAAAACTTTTTAAACAAACGACTGGATAACTGATAATTTTTTTTACGAGGGTACGGACCCGGGGACTGTTATATTTTTACCCGGGCACGAGCCCGGGTAGGCCCGGGTTTGGCGCCGCCCCTGGCGTCAAACCTTCTAAAGCGCACTTCACAGTGTACCTGTTCATCATACACACTAATTGTGCGCTGTCAATGTCAGTGCACATTTTGTGTACGTACTATGTGATTAAAAAAAACAAACAATGCGTATTACCGGTACACAATTTATATGGAAGTTGAGGTGGTACACCGAGATGTAAAGCGATGTCTTCGGAGTGTTGGACCCGTATCTATATTTGCCGGAAGACATAAATGAAGACCATTCAAAATGGTCACGCTCCGTTTCACAGAATCCCGTTCAGCAGAAAATAAAACGGATTAATAGTTTTCTGCGAAATGGGAATTCCCGTTTCGCAGAATTATTTTTCAATACTTTTTTCAAAGTAGTTGCCTCGCTCGTGCTGCCGCGTTCTCTGCCGAGGATAAACACATAACATCAGAAACTGTAACTAACCACAAATTCCTTCCAATTATAGGAATGCATTCTTAACTTCTTCAATGTTAAATTTTTAAAGAATATTTTGATTCCGCGAAACGGGATTCTGCAAAACTGCAAATCATCGTTCGCCTTCATCCATGATCTTTATCGGCCAATAAATGCCAGGACTTTGAACAAGACGTCCAAAAGTCCGACTTCCATCACATTCCAAATCTCACATGTGTGGAAGAGATCCCTCAGGATTTCAGAATAGGTGACAAGTACTTGTTGAGGTTTCGAAAGAAATACTTCTCCCATTGTTTGCAGAATCTCTATTACAAATAATTACGGTCGTTAAACTTCACTTTTTTTGTTCGTGTTTTAATAAAACCAACCGTAACCCATTCCATGAAATTTTTAGGGAAGTTAGAATGTACACTTTTATGTATTTTCATGAGTGCTAAAAAGATTAAAGGGATATACCTCCCAGCGCCATTTTTCTCGATCCACCACATCAAGTACGGCCCCCAAAGGTGTATTTCCTTACCGTTAGTCAATCCCTTGGTAAAAATCCGTTTTAAAATGTGGCGTATAGGGAATTTTCTGTTGAATAATTGTTAACTTTATTTACTGCGTCCCGCGGTATCTGAATCTTTGCGCGCTTACAATAACCATGACGTTTCATCTGTGGGTGTGCATGTACTAATTTTCTAATAATTACCATGAGATCAAAAATCTAAAAGACTAAGGCGGTAAAAATTAAAATTAATCGTTCCAGTAGATCGCGGAAGCAAAATTATAATACACTAGCCTAGAAAATTATAAATTGAAATGTTAAAATACGAGAATCATTCCGGTTTGTGACGACAAAATCTTTAACTTGTGACGTGCTCACAGTAATTTTGGACTTGAGTGGGAGGGGGTCAAGATTTCGTCAGGGTCTCGAGGGGAGGGGAGGGGAGGGGAGGGAGGGGAGCATCAAAAATTAGACGATCACATTTTCAATTCCTCCGCCCCGCCGCCATCCCCCTCCCTTCAGCCATAAATAATGACCGATCCCTAAGCAAAACAAAGATATCAAAATAATTTAATCCTACTGAAGCTATTCTTTAATTCGCTCTAATGTAAGTAAGTTTATTCATCCAACACATATTACAAAATTACCACAAAAGCAAACACTCATTCCACAAGAGCTAATGCTCGCGTGTGGTTTGAGAGCAGCAGACAAAAACAAACAATTGAACTAGCACTTTTGCTCAAAGAATCAAAGGTTAGGCGCCAAAAGAACAACTTATGCAAAACAACATTGAATAAAATTTTAAAATTTTATATATACTGCCTAAAAAAAAAAAAAAAAAAAAAAAAAAAAAAAAAAAAAATCAATCTCAAAGAAAACACAAGAAAAGCAAAAACAAACAATTTATAGTCAATATAGTCAACAATTGGTATCGTTCAAAACTTATTTTGAATTGTTGAATCGTGTGATAGGCTAATAGTCAATACTTATAGTAATAAATTGCAGGCCCCGCCCCCCAAAAAAAAAAATAAGAATAAAATAAAAGACAGAAAAGCTGCAAAACAGCAAAATTGGCAGAAAGGTGAAAGCACGTTCAGCTCACAATGCTAAACACGCTTTCTAGACAATTCCGTCCAGGTTAATCAACCACCCAAACAGATGTTTCTGAAACGTGTGCTGATTAGTAATTTCTTTAATCTTTACAGGCAGGTTATTGTGAAATTTGCTGCCAAGGTATAACTTACATTTGTGTAGACGTTCTTTAGAGACTTTTGGTTGCATAACATAAAACAGTAATTCATTCCTAGTGTGATAATTCGTGACAACTTAAGGCGAGTGGAAAGGTGAGCTCAGTTTTTTTTTTTTTTTAATTTAACAAAATTCTACACACATAAAGGTGGAGTATGGGCAGAAAATTGAGCTGTTGATAAAATTGGAAAAAAGTGATCCAGTTGCTTTTTAAATGTCATCGCTCTAACTATTTTATATGGAGCATTCTTTTTTCCTTTTTTTTATAAATACATACAAAATAAATACAATTTATTTATTTAAAATTTAAACATTTACAAAAAAAAATAATTATATAGTAAAGAAAAAAATACGAATGACCTTACAATCTAGAAGCAAACAGTTGTGGATTAAAAGACAGGCCATGCAAGAATTTTAAAGAAAATACGGAGTTTTTGTTTTGTTAACCTTGTTCATAGTAAGACTTTCTTTATTCACCCATATTTCACTTAATGCATAATGTCCAGCAAAAAAAAAAAAAAAAGAAAAGGAACAATCGTGGAACCAAGTTTAAAGAAAGGTTGCACGCCTTTTCAAACACTGTCAGACTTGGCTACATTAATAACCTGCCATCCGTACCCTCCCCTTCCCTCCCTTCTACCGATTCTTTTAGCGACTATTAATCAAAACCGATAACCGGGGACTACCTGCCTCCATCCCTCTCTGCCCGCAGTAAGCATGCGTCAACCTCGTTCTAACGAAGTCCCTCTTTACGGCGAAGTCCTCAAAATGGCACGCGGCCACGCTACGTCAGAGCACGTGCTTCGAGCAAACAGATGGCCGTCGCCTTGCACGTGGTTATCGATCGGGCATGCCCGATCACCGATGAACCCGTTTCGTACCGATACCACAAACCAACCTGCCAAAAATCACCTGGAAACGAAAAAATTCTTACGCGAAGCAGCACAAAACAATGCTTTTGCACGGGAACTCATTCCTGCAGGCGCATAAACACGTATGTGTGAACAGGCCTCATTTCACCTTGAAGGTGAGGCCTCCCCACTTTGGGCCTAGCGCACGCCAGCCCAGCGATCGGTAGGATTAAATAATAAATTACTAAAACAAACAATCCTTGTTAAGAGATGAATCTTCACTAAGGCCGGTGACCGGTGGGCGGGGGCGAAGAGGTAAAAGGTGTGTGTGTGTGGGGCCCCCCCCCGCGCAGAACTAGTACGGGTAGTGCTGTTGCGGCATTAGCTGGAATACAGTTTTGAATTGTGTAGCATGTTACGGATAGTGAAGCACTTGAAGTAAGGCGTAATTGAAGCCAATGGTACCCAGACACCAAGCAAAACCGAAACCCCATTGGAAGTCCCAGTGGTTAGAGAAACTTCGTGAGCAAATGTTGCCGAGTTGTTAGAGTGGTCGTCTCCAAACCAAGAGAACGTGATAATCGAATCCCACGACCGATCAGTGTAACGGTGATCAAAAAAGTCGCCCGATGTGGGGAAAATGATTTATCAGACACGTTAAAATTTAAGATTTTTAATGATTTCGCCACGT
Source organism: Lithobius niger (assembly GCA_023313725.1). Lineage (NCBI taxonomy): Eukaryota > Metazoa > Arthropoda > Chilopoda > Lithobiomorpha > Lithobiidae > Lithobius > Lithobius niger. The sequence goes on from JAHWFP010239395.1 coordinate 9,048, forward strand.
TTATATTCAATGTTTGCTGACACGTAACTTAAACCATTTGTGCGTACGTTTATTTTTATTTTTATTAAAATGACACACAGTACCCTCTCACTAAAAAACACTAACAGCGCAACATTTGCAACATCTGCAACATTTGCAAAACCGTTTACGCACAAAAAAAAACAACAACAACCAAAAAAAAAAACAGGAAAATGGATGCTCTTGCAACATTAACCTACCTTTGACCTAAAATATTGCAACAAAGAGCAGCGTAGGAAAACCAACACATGGAAACGTTCCTTTAAGTGTATTTGTTAAAAAAAAATCATTTGAAGATAACATGCTGGAATGCGTCAGTAGAAGTTAGAGGTCTGGAAGTGTGAAGTTGAAATTTGAAGCATAAAATACACTACAAATCCCATAATTTTTTTCAGCTTTTAAAAACAGATGGAAAAAAAGTTTCCGTTTAAAAAAATATGCATATTATATGTTAAAAAAAAAAAGAAAAACTGTGAGATGAGAGAGTTGTTTCGGCGGCCATGCCATTGCAAGTTTAAATTCTACCTAATTTACCACCACATCCTAAATTTCATCCTTTATACGTACGTACGTAAGCTGCGTTGTGGTTTCAAAGCGTACTTCATATACACAGAGAAAAATTCCCCAAATTCCTTGTTAAATTTTACAGTCTTACATCAATTTAAAATTAAAGACGTAAAAGAATTTGACGATTTCAATGCGCTACGAATTTTACAAACCGGTACTTTCTTTAAGCCTGAAAGAAGAACATTATTTTTCTTTATGAAATGATCGGCAAAAAACCTATTGCTTGAATAAATATTCATTCTTCCCTCCTTCGGTATTAAATGTTTTGTTCAGCAGGGAAACGTCACGTACAGTTATACCACTCACGTAACTCTTACTTACTTCTACGACTTCAATAGTGAGACAGAGAAACGTATTTTTGTGAGACGTAGGCCTAAAAAAAAATCCAATGAACAAGTCTCGCAGATCCATAACAGCATCAAGATTATTGGACAAATAACTATTGGACAAATAGTGCCTTTTCCCCCCCCCCCCCTCCCCTTTGGTACTAAGGCTAGGCTACCAGTATCAGTTTTGTTAAGCAGGGAAGCCAACACGACGTCCATTTATCCCATTCACGTGGCGTTAGGCCTAACTTGAGACGAGGTTGCGCGCCAAAATGCATTGGCTGCCTTGGGGCGATATTGCACTCATCGCACGCTGCTTGAAAGGAAAGGTAGGGGTGGGGGAAGGGGAGAAAAAGAGTCAAAAGTGATGACGAATGCTCCATCGTCCGTCTAAAAACTGGCAGAAAGCAAGCCCCCAACGCGAATTTAATCCATAAAAGCAGCCAACTGAGTGCCAGGCTCGCGAGGTGGAGGGTTGGACCAATGAGAGGGCGCGTAGACCGGTGATGGGGGAGGAGTTAAACCATCCATATTCATGCGCGCCGCTCCACAGTGGGCCGGTCTTGTTAGTTTAAGTGCCCGGCCGCTTCCAACGCTTGGGCTCCACTGTAGTAGTGCCTAAGTGGCCGAGGACAGAGCAACTGGCGAACGAACAGACAGACTGACTGACTGAGTGTGTGTGACGGGAGCCAAAAAGCCGTGTAGTGGTGTGGTGGTGTGAGTGTGTGGTGGTGTTGTTGTTTAATCCGCGTGTGTGTGGAGTGCGGAGGCCAGTAAGACTTGTAGATACACGTTGCCGCTTACTATAGCTTCGCGATTGGAACAAAAAAAGACCGCCCGACTTGTGTGCCGTGGGTTTCCGAACTTTGGACATACGTACCGCACACAAAAGCCGGCGGGGCAGAGGTGGTGTGTGTGTGCGCGCGGCCGGTCCCGGTGACTTTTTATTTTGTGTTGAACTACCCCAGCTTTCACCACGCTGAATTTCACGGATCTGTCCAGCCCATATGCCAATATGGCGGGCACACCGGACGGCCTTGAGCACCAAGAAGTTTCGAGTAAGTCGGCTTTTATGGAATTACAACAGCAAGCCGGCATGGGAATGGGGCATCCCCATGCCGGCCACTACTCCATCCCCAGGTCCGCGTACCAGACCCATCAACCGGTGGTTTCGCAGCACGAGAGCGCGTTCGGCAGCCAGGCTGGTCGTTCCCTCGGCGGGTACCACTTTCCCGGCATGAATGCCCATAATACGTACTCTCATCCGTCTCATTACCTGAGTTCGTACCAAACGCCGTGTGCTTCACCCCCTCGAGATGGTAGGTTCAACCTTTTTTTCTAAAACACGTGTTTTTGTAGAATAGTAGATGGGTTTTTGTTGACGTAGAATTTGAAAAGTTTGTTGTGGGACACCTGTTCTCCATGGTACCCGAAACTATGTAAGGCCTACGGCATGGTACGGTAAGTCTTAATTTGGAAGCTTATTTGGTTTTGGAGACCTTATAGTTGGTGGCTTAGGGACTGTTGTTTAGATCCACCCGTCTATAAAGCTTCACCGAGTAACAACACATTTGTTTTAAAATAACGGTCTCTTTTCAATTCGATGTGATTACTCTTCTGTAGAAGCTAGGATCTAACGTTTAAGACGAGAAATCGTGTTGTAAATGGTAAATTTTTGCGTGGGCTACAAAAGACGTCAAACCAGACATCCATCCATAAGGTTGTTTAAAATGCTTATTAACAATTTGTACGGTTTAAAGTTAAACATAAACTTATAAATTCTGCAAACTGAATCTCTAACGATGGTAAAATCGCGGAAAACTTAACAGAACCAGCTAAACTAAAGAACTTCAAAATAACTCCAACTAGAAATTCATTTTCGTTATCACAATTCCTCCAAACCCCACAAGCCCCAAAAAATGTGCGAACGAGCTCCTGCCACAAGAACTCGACCCAGCCGTTTAAGTTTTGTTTGTTTTGGTAATCGCGCTCGGCTTTCGACTTCGCCTCAAAAATCCTCTTCCTCCAAAGACTATTTAATAACCATTATCACCGCGTTTGAGGTCACGACAAGGGACAATCATGGACAACAAGAGGGTCATTACACAGTACCTGCAATTAGATGCAAATTTGGTGGCGCGCTCTTTCCCCGCCAGGAAACCTATACCTGCGCGCCCGACTCGATGCGAGAAGAAGCCGGGCGATAGTGGCTCAATCACCTACTACGCGCCGTTCATTCATTGAGCAGTTATTTTCATTATGCGATTGACGGCTCTATTTGATAATAAGACTATAATAACCAATTGTGGCGAGCTATTATCCCCGCTTATCGCCTAACTACTCTGCGTCACAGGTCTTTAGCTTACGAGCACCAATTTTGTTCTGCAGACGCATTTAGAAGTAATGATACCTTATTAGTGGAAAGTAATCATAGCGTTGGTGTGTTAGTAGCGGTATTTACTTGGATTTGTAATTTTCTGTGTAATGGGATGGAGATTTGTTTTGATTTTTTTTTTAAACGGGAATTTGAAAATGTGTAGGCTGACCAAATTTTTGGTTTCGCGTTATTGTGGGTCTATTTAGTGAGGACATAAATTTTTGCCGAGTAAATATAAATATTTTATAAAGTTATGAAGCTGAGTAGGGGCGGATCTAGCACGTGCGCCTCTTTCCCCCTCTCACCTTTCTGCCTTAACAATATATTTTTTTTAAGATTTAAAATTTTTCTTCGGTAGGCTACGTAATTTATACAGGAAAGGGCGAAAAACGTGTAGTTTTTCGTTATTGTAAAGGAGTGTTAAATTTTTTTAACATTAAGGCAAAAAAAAATAAAATTAAAAAAGTTTGGCAGAGCATCCCCCCCCCCAACACCCCCTCATCCAATTATTGATCAGCCCCCCTGAGGTGTGTACAGATTAGTAGCTACTCGCCATATTTTTAAAAATTTTTTTTAAAAAAAAAAATACGTTTTTTTTTTTTTTTTTTTAGAGGAAAAAAATCTACCCCAGACGGTTTTATTGTTCGATTTCGCTTTTACCTACCCCCTTGTAAATAGCTGTAAAGGATTTGACGGGTATTAAAATGGTAACTGCTTAAGACATAAATACAGTACCCATTTATTGCACCTATTAGTTTGCGAAAGCAAATTGAACAATACATCAATGATATGAAAAAAGTACAAAGTTTATAAAAAAAAAAAACTAATAAAATAGCGAAAAAAGCATATCTTAAAATTAAGCTTTTTTATCGCTCATATTGGTCTGGATGAGACCACGGACAACTAATGTTTTGTGTACTCGTCTTTAGGTTAAGTTGCCCCCCCCCCCCCCCTTCATATGACGAACATTTTTTCATAAAACCAACCATCACTTTTGTTTGAGTATCGGGCTGTGGTTTTCTAGTCACTTCAAACATTTTTTTAAACAAAATTTCTTAAAGAATACTGGTATATATTTGTTTGTTTATTTATAAAGATTTAGTTCCCCCCCCCCCCCGATTTAAACTTAGCGTGTACGTACTTACAATTTTTGTTGCAAACAGTTCGCACTTTACAACGTATCCTTCTAAAACTCATTGTTTAGAACAAATACAAAACAAACAAACAAAAACAATAACTAAACAGCTATTTAAAAACTGATATTTTATCGAGTTTCTCTAACCACGCAATAAACAATCATCTTTTCAATAACTTTACGTTAGAAGTACGTTGGCTGCAAAGGAAAAAAACATAGCCTAACAATAGTTCATCTAAGTTTTCTAAATTAACGCTGATTTCACTACCTAAAAGATATACACGTGAAAATTTACCTTTTTACAAAAATAAATTTTCGGTCTTTCACGCTAAAAACGATTCCCACTTTTCGAATTTGAAGGACCAAAAGCTTTGTTAAAATCAGCTAATACGGCAGTTCATTTTTGCTATTATCTAAGAAATTTACCAGTTTGGAGCGCTAAGTTACTAGAACCAAGGGTTTTGGTTCTTTTAAATTCGGGGCATTTACGTAGACTAACACAATATTGCGAGCTTTTTTAAGTATTTTAAATTGTTTAAATGTAACGATTTTAAATCAACAGCGGTTACCCCCTTCATAATCCTAATTTTTTATTTATTTAATAGACTTTTTAAAGAAACAAGGTTAAAAAAACAAGGCTTTTTATTAATGGAAAACATTTTTCAATATTCATAAATCACATAAATGATTTCATACGTGAACGAAAAGCTTCAGGCAGTATCGTTTTTAGTGGCTGTTATAAAGCTGTTAAGTTTAAAATGGTTCAACTCGAGAAATATTTTTTATTTTATTTTATTAGTATGGTACTTTTTATATAAAAAGATTCCTGTAAAGAGAGTTCTACAAAAAAAGAAACTCAATTCTGTTTTATTCAGCACTTGGATAGCCCTTATTGTAAAAAGACTAGGCCTAACTTTTAAAAACATCGTTTACAGTATTGCCTGAACAAAATTGCGGGGTGGGGAAGACAGCTTAGCTTGTTGGTAAACGTTTAACGAAAAGTATTTGCCGAAATCGTTCAAATTTTTATAGTGATGGCAGGGTGACGTGCGTTTTGTAAAATATTAAGAGCACTGTTTAACTGACAACACTTTAAAAAAACATAGGCTTAGCCCAATAAACGTATGCCAGCGTAAGCGGTCAAAATCAGACGTGTGTTTTCGTTGCCCAGCAAATGTTTATGAAAACTGCATTTAACAAAACCGTTTACGTTAAGTAAAACCAGCTAGGGTAACATAAAAATGCAGCAGGTTTTCGTACCACTGTTTTCAACGGTTTAAATGCAGCAGTTTCGTAAACTCGTTCACAACAGCCACAATATAAAATCGCAAATATTTCGAAAGATCTCTTCTTAAAAATATAAGTTCTGAAAACACTAGATTTTTTCCAGGTGAAACTTCAGTTTTACAACGAAGTAAATTTGGATGACAGTACCTGTGTGTATGATGCTATCAAACAAAACTTAACGTCGGGAATTATTGTACGGTACGACGGTAATAATGAAATAAAACAAACACACAGCACCCCTGTGGAAGGCAGCAATAAAACATGGATTTACAGTCCTTTCTCCCTCCTCTATTCACCTGCTGCCACTCAATCCCTTCCCCCTTCCCTCCCTCTCTCTCTCCCAGCCCCCATACCTCCAGTTTCCTCATGCTAGTATTTTTCTTTGCAATGCGGTATTCGAGTGTGGTATGTGTTAGGCCTATCTGCGAACGCTCTCTTACGCACACAAAAACGGATGAGGTCTATAAAGTTCGTGTATTTGTTGAATTTATGTTTCACATGGTCTTCAACCATCTACGACGCGAGCGCTTTTTAAATAAATCATTTACATATCAAATTCAGGATTTGAAAAAACCAAACCCACGTGCGTTTTTTCAGGTTTATCGGGTTGTACAGTTATTTTCCCGGGGTTATCGGGCTTTATAGAATTTTTGGAGCCTAAAGGCTTCTGTCTTAGTTCATACGTGTTTAACAAGTAGGCCCACATAACTAGTCGTTCAATTTCCATTATACGATATTTCGTTTTGATGCTTTTCCAGATTTTTTATTTATGCAGATTTTAGACAATTATCCCATTAGACGATTTTCCAGTTAGACGTTCGTCCGACGCCCCCGTTCAATTGTTAGGCTTGGTTAAGCTACTAACACAAACAGCAATCGCCATTAATGACGCACTGTTTAACAAAATCCTTTCTTTACAAACAGTGAAAGGATATGCCCCCTCCTTATTTTTGTACATCCTGCGCGTGTATATCTTTTGTAACATTTACGTACGTTTGAGTGAATATAGCAAAGCCGTCTCGTATGTGGGGGAACACAAGGAAATAAACATGTTTGCGGATGATTTTCAGTAGGCTACAGACAACCCTGTTGAACGTCAATGGAATAGTTGTCGCCCATTTGTCATTAGATCGTAGAAAACACTCGCAATTTTACAATTTCTACGCGCCACACACCAAAGCTAATCTTGTACCACGCATGGTTTTCTAATTTTAGCATTTACGAAAATTTAAAATTATCTTTAACCCCCCCCCCAGTATTATTTCAGACAACGCTTTCGTATATAGCTCTCATAAATCTGAGTATAACGGCACAGATCGTTCGTTTCCAGCTCGTACGGTCCCCCGAGATATCCCTATTTGAGTGCCATTGTTGGTTGCTAGTCGCCGTATATGATAAGTAGGGCTAAACTTAAGTCGCCAGCAGTTGATTTTCATTCACCAAATGGCGAGTGGCGACCAACATTGGAGAGGGTAAAATAGGTAGGGGAAAAAATCCTAGTGGGTTTTATTGGTAGTTTGTTGTCGGGTTGGGTCAAATTTCAAAATTTGATGTTGATGTCACGTCTTTCGTTTATGATAAATTTTCCTAAATTGTGGTTAAGAATAGTGAACGATACTGATCAAAAATGATGTCAAAGTAATTCTGATCTTTTGTAAGTCTGGATTCCCAAAAACCATTTCGCAAAATTTATTGATCGTCGATCTATAATCTACAAATAAAGCGTACAATTGTATGCGATAAATTTCAAACCATGAATCGACAATAGGTTCGAAAGTCATCGTGACAGCGGACAGCCTGACACCAGCACAAGGTGAATAGTTCTTTTGCACTGCTTCGGGCTGCGCACCAGTGAAAAATTACAACAAAAACAATTTTAAAATTATGTAAACCAGGAATTACCCGAAAAAAAAAACATGAATGAAACCCCCAAAACGCATCACATCGTTACCAATAAAATAAAATTGAGAAAGATCCAGTATTGATAACGTAACCTTTATTGGTTTTTCAGATAAACATTATCAGGTAAATTTGGGGAGTCATTGGAAATTCCCGAGGAAAAGACAAAATCTTAACAAAAAAACTAAAAATTACAGTTTCGTTGTATATCCTGATATAGAACTAATTTTTTAATGACATAACGCAGGCTGCCCTGTATATTGTATAACAGTACTCTACCTCACTCCCCCCAAACCCCCCTCCCCCCAAAAAAACTAATGATGAAGATGAGCTAAAAATTAGTAGGCCTAACACTTAAAAGATGTTGGCTTTCGTGGAGGCAACTCAGTTTTGCAACAGTTGTTCAAACATGTTGCAAAAGCTTTCATTTCCTGTGTTTTCCCACGTACGAGATGGTTTTCCCACGTACCGTATGTAAGAGTTGCAAATTCCGTATGAAAATGCAATGACTAATCACTAATTTTTCGGTATTCGGCCAAAAATTAAAGTATTTGGTATTCGGCCAAATATTGATTTTGGCCGTATAATGATATTTTGTAATTGGCTGAATACTTATTTGGCCGAATGATGGTATTCGGCCGAATATCGATTTTGGCCGTATAATGATATTTGTTATTCGGCTGAATACTTATTATGCCGAATACTGATATTCGATATTCATCCGAATAGTGTTACGATTTGTTGGTCGAATAATTTTTTTGCATAAATTCATGCAATTTTTTTTAATGTACGCGTTTCGTTTTTGATTTGTGAGGAATTGTATTCTAACGTTCCTAAAAGAAGGAAAAATGCAAGACCCAATACGAAGCTGTAAATGTTATGAGTGGGAGGGCAACTTTTTGAAAAGGTTAAAACGTGCGGTCGTATATCTTTTCTTCCGTTTCGTCACGTTTTTTTCATAGATCATGAAACCTGGTTAACTAATGCTAACCTTAGTCAGTATGGTCACATGTTTTAATCTATATCATAACGTTTAATTTACTGGTACTCTACGTAGCATTCGGTCAAATATTCGGCATTATTCGGCAGTGGGCCAAATAATTCGGTATTTGGCCGTTCAACTATTGTGTTGTGTATTCGGTATTAGTTATACTCGGCGGGTTAAGTATTCGGCTGTATATTCGGTATTCGATAAATTCAAATTCGGTGCATCCCTAGTTGCAAAAGCTATATACGCGCAGGATGTACGAAAATAGGAAGAGGGTCTGTCCTTTTAATCGGAATGATTTAACACGTCTCTTTTAACAGTTAGGATTGTCTATTATTTACGATTCAGAAACTAGTTTTTCGTTGAATCAGATAAACTGTGCAGTTAGCCGGTTAAACCATAGCCTAAGTACATTGACACCTCGAGTTAAAATTTCCTTAAAACGTGTGAATCATTCTATTCAGACAAAAATCTCCTTCTCACCTTTCCTTGTAGGCAAGACAGTGGGATGACCCTATTCCAAGGAGGTAAACGAATTCTTGGATTAACACCCTGGGATTCTACATCCGTTTAGCATTCTCTTGGGGAGGGGGAGGGGAAGGAAAAAAGGTCAAGGACTGATAATCATAAGCGAGGGGGAAGGGGTGGGGGGTAAGATTATGACCCCTATCTTCAGTGTAGATTCCGGAAGTAGCAAAACTACAGGTTGTAACTGCACAATCGTCATTGTGTGTACGACCCGAGTACGATCATACAATCGTAGTCACATATAAAGATTAGGTATTGGGGTAAAGGTGAAGCAATACACGCAAATCCTAATCCTTCCCCAGGGTCTAATACGTATATTTTTGGGTGAGTTGCGTTTAATATAATCCGTTTGCCGTACCTACAAATTTTCGGTTGACTCAGTCATTGACTCCTTTTCTGTTTTCCATTATTTTAGTCTGCCAAGCTCTACAATACCACTGCGTGCGTTCTCGCTGCCGCGCTCGGTGCGGCTGTACGTATAAAACCAGAAACCGCTGCTAATGCATTATCTGCAGATCTGACATTACAGAGGCTGATCGACTTAAATCATATCGCCCGCCATATTCAACATGAACAAGAAAATTAGAAAATGAAAGTGACGAAACATCGCACTGTAGGGACTCACCAGCTTCGAAACTATCAACAAACTGAACTTAATCTAGTGTGTGTGACGTATTGTACACATTTACAATCAAGCAAACGTTTTAAAGTAATTTTATTTATTTTACATGAGTTCCCTAGCTTTCACACATATTATCTCCATCATTAACGTCTATCGGTATGAATATGTGGAAACAGCCATGCCTTCACGAAACAAAAAACGGATAACTCAAAAGTCGAGTTATATCCATTTTTCGCGAACCGTGTTCCGCTATCCGCTGTTCCGTGTTTCCGCTACCCATTTTCCGCTCTCCATATTATCCGCTTCCGCCCCCATACAAACATTATTTGCCACGACGAAAAGGTTGAAAATCTAGAAAGAATAAACCAATACAAATATGACGAGTGTCAAGAATTCATAGGGTTGGGGAGGAGAATTTGTGACCGAGGCCCCTTCTGAAACGTCGGAGATTCATTCCTATTAGTTCCGTCTAAGTTTATAGAGGGCGCCATGAGTTTTATGTGGGAATTTCTACTCAGTTTTTAGCCTAAAATTAAACTAAACTCAACTAAACGAAACTAGCTACTTGAATTAAATTACGATTGAGTTTAGCTTAGTAGTACTTTAGTTCACTTTAGCTACTTGGGCTGAAAAATGAGCAAAAATTACCAAATGGAACGGGTGGCGCCCTCTGAAAACTCGGACGGAACTAATAGGAATGAATGTAACACGTTGCAATAGGGACTCTTTTTAAAGTTATGAATAATTCTCCTTCCCAACCCTACAATTTCGTGCTAGCGTCTCTAATCGTTTTACACTTAAAAAGATCAATTTCAGTCTACCGCAGTCACTCTCCCACAAACGCCATTGCATGTACTGGTTGGTCTATTTACAAATCCTTCTTGGCACAGTAGTTGAGACAGGTGAAAATAAAAGCATACGGGCTCCCCCCCCCCCCCCCCTCCCCCCATCCTCTGCCGAATCCCTCGCCCATTTTTAGCGTATGTTCTAGGCGTGCGTTTTCGCGGTGTTCTTGTAGCATGTAGGTTTTTTTTCTGGCACAAATACAAGTGAGACTCACCAGAAAACTCACACGTTTTTATCTAGGAACAGCAATAGTAAGAGCCAAGCATTGCGAAAGGCCGTTTCTTTGTGGTTGTTGTTCCACATGCTTGATTTTAGTTTGCGAGCGAGCACAACAAGAGAGAGAGAGAGAGAGAGAATGCTTGGGGGGCTTTCAAGGGCCCATCTCTTCCTATTGTTCCCGGTGGAAAGAAAAAAAAAAGAGGCATAGTCATCAGGCAGGTGCTACTGGAAGGAAGCAAGCAAGGAAGGAAGGACGGGATGAAGAGGGAAGAGGGAGAGACCTGTTGGGGGGAGGAAACAACAGGAAAGGAATGAATGTTCGTATGTTAGCCTACAATCGTACAAGTAATAACAAGAAGGTAATAATAATTGTAGCTTACGTAGGCTCCATCGTAAATTGATGAAGGTTTTACCCCTGCGACGTGGTGTTTGTATACCCGTTTCGCCGATTCCCGGTTAGCCGAAAACTAAACTCTCGATTAAAATTCGACCACGTGGGTTTTGAATGGCCCCAAAAATACGTAACACTCAGCGATCAATGGTAGGCTAGCTTATTCTTGCTGTGATGGTGGATAGGTAATAACATGTTGCAATAATCGGTCTAGAACATTTTAGTGTAATACCAAAAAAGAGTGTATTGTGTGCGCGCGGTGTATCTTGAGTTCTGCAAGTATTTCGTGAGCGGCTACGTCTTCCTGGATGGGGTGGCTTTAATCAATGGCCGCCATTGTTTGTGTAACCATCTTGGATATCAACAAGGCACTCTGCTACTGAAAACGTACAATCGAGTATATGTGTTCGTTCTGCGGAGAACTCAAGATAGGCCGCGGACACTATAGTCCTATTTAACGCCTGTGGCTAGCTACGTGTGCAACTTCTTTGCCACGCTCGCTGCGGCTATACGTGTATGTAGTACATCAGAAACCGAAACTAATCACAAATTTTATCAAAAAAATGTCCAACAGGAAAACAACAGGAAAATGTCCAACACTAAATTGTACGGTTCGCGTAATAATCGTAATAGGCCTACCTACTAGCAGCAACATATCGTATGCAGTGTTGTTAAAAGTATCATCATAAATCGTTGTAGGTTTCTCATCCCCTGAAACGTAACGTCTCTCGTTAACAGTTAAAAACGAAGCACGATATTACTACCGTATCGACGCAGTTAAAAAAAAATCGACGCGTCATTCTCTTAACCTCCGATTCTGTCACCAGTCGCGCTGAGAGCACACTGTAAAAAAGTCTGATCGAGTTACTAATTGAATTATGAACAATGTAAGGCTGAGTGCCTGTAACTAACTAACTCATGCCTCTGATACGTGAATTTTAAACGCGAAACATTGGATTGCTGATAAATTAATAAAGTTAACAACATGGCTTGATGCTACATAGGTTTTTGTGCCCTAGACATAGAAATAAATGCTCAGGCTAAATATCGTTAAATTCAAACATGAACTCTCCTTAAAAATGTATTAAACGGTCCTTTGACGTACCAATAAATCGTGCGAAGACTTCAAGGGTGGTCACGTCACAGTAAAATAATGTTCGTTTGGTGCTGCAACACCGGGAAGAGTACCACGTTTTTTGCGCGCGCGCTAACACTAATCAACGCTATGAGTACACTTTGTAGAGTGCGCTTTCAACGAGTCTATTGTGTACGCTATCTATCTTGAGTCCTGAAGGTATTTTATGAGCGGCTACGTCTTCCTGGAGGGGGCGGCTTTAATCGACAGCCGCCATTGTTTTTGTAACCATCGTGGATATCAACAAGGCACTCTGCTACCAAAAACATACAATTGATTATCTGTGTCGTTCTGGGGCGAACTCAAGATAGGCCGTGGGCACTACAGCAGCAGTTTTTGAAAGTTTTGGATGACTTGCTCACGCATGCTGTGCCAAAGCCAGCGTCAAGCCCTTACAGATAATAAGAGACCATACCCGAGCATTGGCGAATACCCTCGTAGCATTCTACAGCGCAAACACAGAATTTTTGTTTTGTGCTTTAAGTAGTGACGACGAAATTTACTTTAGGACTAAATTTAAAAGGACGTACTCTCACTACATTCGAGCATCCTGCGTGAAATAGCCTTTGCAACACTTACATGGGTTAATGGTGCCTTAGAATTCACCGTATGACTGGCTGCAGCATCTAGTGCCGTCCAACCTTCACCAATGTCGGTGGTAACTCTCCAAACGGCGAGGAAAATTCACGGACTTGGTTTTTAGAGCTACTCGCCAAAATGGCTACTGATTAACAAACCCGGATGCTTACATTGTCATATCTCGGGAACCGTATTAGCTAGAAACAAGCGGTTTGCGGCGTTGCGTGAAGAATTACAAGGGCTCTCCAACCCAGTGTGCAACAATGTCGCTAGCCACTTTAGTTGATTGGAGGGCTAGATTTATGCAAACAATATTAAAGCATTAAATAGTAGCACAACTGCTAAAATTGTTTCTACATGTCGAGGAGGTAATGGATAATGGCGAGTGCATTTTAATGTCTACTGGCCAAATGGCGAGTACCACACAATTCACATTCGTGAAGGTTGGTGCCGTCTACCATTATTTAGTTCTATGTAAGCCTAGCACTTGATTTCAACAAGCGAAGGAATGCGCCAAGAAGGTTCCTTTTACACAACAAACAAGCCGCGTGTCTCTTTAATTACTGAGTGTAATGTTGGTGTATTTACGTGTACCAGGGAGCAAGCGGTCAAGCCTTAACGATACCACTGTCACTGGATGGCGCCCATCTAGCGGTTCAAAACCTGCGTTCCAAAACGTCGATATATAGAAAAAAAAAGCGCCTGTGATAACGTTAGGCTTAACTTTACCGCTTGCTTCCTAGGTGGACGTAGGCGTACCAATTTTACACTCAATAATTGAGGACGCACGTGGATTGTTGGTTGTGTAAAAAAGACATTATTTTCGTGTTCCTTTGCTTGTTGAAAGTAAGAGCTAGACAGAGCTATATGGCTGTTTGCTGTGACGTGCATATCACGTGACTGGGCTAGTCCAATCAGACGGCCAAACAGCCGTTGTTCTCGTTCGTCATTGGCTAACTCATGGTGACGTCACGGCAAACAGCCGTTGCGCATGGTTTAGATAGTGGTAAATGGCTATCGGTGGTGCAGCTTGTCATTTGGCTGGCAATCCCCCCCTTTAAGTCCTAACCAGACAGAACAAAATGACGAGCGATGCGATGCGTTACTACGCGCCTACAAAGTCAAAATGGCTGCAATCGTAATGGTTGGTGCTGCGTTTAACGACGATTTTGACGTCGTTCGTACACCGTCCCACGTCGTGTTGCAGCCGCGAGCCAACCAATCGGGTTTGTCCTTTCGAGAGAATGTTGCAAAAACCCTTTGCAACATTTACGCGAGTCTGAAATGAAGTTGCAAAACTGGACCATACAGGAAAACCGACAGGGAGGAACGTACCTTTAATATTTAGAAGAAAAAAAAAAGCTGGGTAAAAAAAATGGATGAGCTCCTGTCATCACGTGCTGGATAAAAGTTGAGCGTGTTCGATTCGCCCACGACGAAATGACGTGAGCATTGTCATTCGGTCAATACGCGAGGAAAACTGAATATATTCCTTGTGAATTGTCGGACCTCTCCTTTAAAACTAAACCGAACGTGTCGGGAAGTAATAGGTTGTGAATCGGGAATGCGTGACGGAGAACGACACTTTCTTCACTTGGTTGGTTAGCCTAAAGAACACTAGTTAAATGGAGCTAACGTTTGTCAGGGAAAAGACAGACATTCAGTCAACTGACAAAAACCTGATAGGGCCTAACTAACTGCTTCGTTGTCCCGTCAAGGCTATTTTTTTTTCATTCTTGTCAGTCACAATTTTAAGGTTTTTAAAGGGAAAATCTGCAACACTTCTTTATTGCAGTTGCGTATAGACCAGCGTCATGTGACGTCATATTGGCTACAAGAGAGATGGCTGCAAGGGCACTAGATTGATGGAGGGTTAAACAACGGCACTTCTAGTCAAGGCAGTGCTTTGAGACCGGATTTCATAGGCCTAAAAAAACGTTGTTTTCTCCAATCCCTTATGCTGCTAGGTTGTAATTGGAAAATCTAGATTCCACTTGCTAAAAATGTCAGCAGCAGTCAACAAATCGACAAAAAATGCGCATTATAGGCCTAAGAAACCCACTCTTAACAGCATTGTCTTCAGTAAGACGCGCTTCTTTTTCCCCTCCAGTGACCCTTGCAGCTATCCCAGTTCTTTTATCTTATCTTATCTTAGCAGAAAGCAGAACGAGGATTTAAAGAGAATACAGCCTACTAAAATTGCCATACTGACACGTCCAAAAGGAAACGTCCATAGGCAGCATTTAAGACGTGCATGTATAGTATATACAGTAGGCCGCGGTAGGACCTCGGCCTTTGGTTGCAAAGGTCGTGGGTTCCATTCCCCGCTCAGGCAGTCTGACATACAAGTCCAAAAGGTAACGTAAATAGGTTTGCGCCTGTGTTCATTATACCACACGCCATGGCTGTTTGCTGTA
This sequence comes from Lithobius niger, assembly GCA_023313725.1. Classification (NCBI taxonomy): domain Eukaryota; kingdom Metazoa; phylum Arthropoda; class Chilopoda; order Lithobiomorpha; family Lithobiidae; genus Lithobius; species Lithobius niger. The sequence continues at coordinate 24,382 of JAHWFP010239395.1, forward strand.
ACGTGCATATCACGTGACTGGGCTAGTCCAATCAGACGGCCAAACCGCCGTTGTTCTCGTTCGTCATTGGCTAACTCATGGTGACGTCACGGCAAACAGCCATTGCGCATGGTTTAGGGCACGTTTATGCAACGAGACCTTCTCGCTCGCCGAACGCTATTTGCTAGGCAACCGTTATTTATTTACGATTAGTTTCCCGTTTCCACTAAATGAATGCGGTAATAGATAACACATTTAAAGGTCCATGAATCCCTGTCGGCTTTCCTGTACGACTCAGTTTTGCGACATTAGTTCAAACGTATGTAAATGTTGGCAACACAGTCGTTTTCTTGTTTTTTTCTTTCGTGTGGGATGATTTTCCGACATTAACTCTAACCTGCGTAAATGTTGCTATCGCTATTCTCCACAGGTTGCACGACACACCGGAAGGATTTATGTCCCTTTATTGTATTATAAATAACAACAAGGATAAAGAACAAAGTACAACCGTAATTTTAAACGTTGCTGCAACATTGTTGTTTCACGCCATTTCCTGTATTTTGCTATTCTCGTCCAAAGAATCGCTTCTAGCAGTGACCAGACGACGGTAGAATAAATAGCTACTCGCAGCTAGAATTGAAAATCCAACATGGCTTCCATTTCGGGATCATCGAATCGAAGACAAACCATCGATCCCCAACATTTAGAAATCAATCCGTCGTCTTGAATTGCAATAAAAATTGTTTTCTTGTTGTCATAAATCGACGCTGTCATGTTGCAGGCATCGTACATCGTGTTGCGAGGAACGAGGAGAAGATCTGTGTCCACGTTGTTGTCAACCAACACATTTAGGATTGGTCGAGTTAAAGCTAGCGAGCGAGAAAATTGTCATTGCGTAAACCCACCCTTAAACTCTCGTTGAGATGTCTGCAAGTGAGAGGTTGAGCTCTTGTTTCTGCATACCTGTCCTGGCCAGGTTACTATAATGTCCGCGGCCTATCTCGAGTTCGGCCCAGAACGAACACAGATAATCGATTGTATGTTTTTAGTAGCAGAGCGCCTTGTTGATATCCAATATGGTTACAAAAACAATGGCGGCCGTCGATTAAAGCTGCTCCCTCCAGGAAGACGTAGCCGCTCATAAAATACTTGCAGGACTCAAGACACGCTGCGCACACAATAAACTATTCGCCTTTGGGTTTTAAATTTTACTTTTTTAATTTTTTTTAAATGATAGTGTTCCTTGACTTTGACACGCGAGTCCTTTTTCCTCACTTTTTTAGAGCACTTGACAACGGGATGAAGAGAATCCCGAAACATTGTGCGACCATTGTGCGTTTTTTGTGCAATTTTAGTAGGCGTTATTTTCTTTAAATACAATAGCTTTTATTTAAAGGTGCGTTCCTCTCAGTTGGGTTTCCTGTACGGCTCAGGTTTGCAAAGTTACTTCAGACGTGTGTTGAGCGTGTAGCACACTGCTTCGTTCCGTTCCGTCACGTCACATCACGTCGCAGGCCGTCAAATTTCTGCTTGGATTAAAAGCATATAAATTAGAGGAGCCACGTATACTGCTCCGTGACGACCCGTAGGCTGAAGAATGTGACAGTCGAGGCAGAATCCTTTCAGTCGAAAACTGATGGCATCAGAGAAGTGTACGCAACTGCCGTCAGTAGACGGCCGTTGTCGTCCATCCCGCATCTGCGCAGAACGCCTTTCCCCTACTAAATACAGAAGCGAACCTATTACATTTGCCTTCTGTACTTAGATTTCATCACGTCCGATCGTAAAGAATTAATACCTAATTTACCACGACTTTCTATTTAGTTAAGGTTACTTACTACAAGTCCTTTTTCATTTGCATTGCCAAGTTGGGCACGATCAAATTTAAAAACTCGGAGGAACCGACTGGAACGCTTAGCGACGGAAGCAATGTGCGCTGGACCATCCGTTGCCGTCAGTCGTCGCAACAGATCGGAACGGAACGGAGTAGTGGACTATAGTGTCCGCGGCCAATCTTGAGTTCTCCGCAGAACGAACACAGATAATCGATTGTACGTTTTCAGTAGCAGAGTGCCTTGTTGATATCCAAGATGGTTACAAAAAAAACAATGGCGGCCATCGATTAAAGCCACCCCATGCAGGAAGATGCGGCCATCGATTGTAGGCTAATTCCCAGTTCTTCCTATACAGGACTCGTAGCTTTGCTTATCGGTATCCCGTCGGTTTATCCGTAATTTAAAATTCCATTTTCAAATCCACACGTTTTTGTGCTCTCTGGTTGTTTCGTCATAAATAAAGTTTCAAGTTGTTTCAGGATTTCGGAGTTTCAAATTATTTCGAACACGGGTAGCTTACATTTTGAGTTTCGGTGTGTTTCAGTTTGTTTCATAACTTCACGTTGTTTATGTGGAGATGAAAATTATGGCGTCGTACGGGTTAGCGCTACTTACGTTTGGTCACGTGACCGAATAACTTACGTTCGGTGTTTCTATTCAAATAAACAAATACGGATGCAAGCCTATTTACGTTGCCTCGTGGACTTAAGTGTGAGACCGCCTGAGCAGGGAATTGAACCCACGACCTCTGAAACCAAAGGCCCAAGTCCTACAGCTGAGCCATACAGGTCCTGGGTTCATTACCCCGCTCAGGCAGTCTGACTTTAAGTCCAAAGGGCAACGTAAATAGGTTTGCATCCGTATTTATTTAACACTTCTCGAGCGCAGTTGGCTTTCCGTCCTGTTTAATGGGTTCAAATAAACACTAACTTATTTAAAATTAAAATAAACATTAATTTCTATTAAAAAACTAAAATAGGCCTTTTAAGTTTTGTTTTTGTTACGCTTTGAATGTCGAAATTCAAACGGTTTCTGTTTGACGTCGCGATTTCATGTACCCACGAGGTTTTCAAATTGCTTCTACAGTGTAAAAAACATGTCTTTTGAATACGAACACATTTTAAACGCACCTAAAAAACGTTTTATGACGATTTTTGGTCGTAAAACACTGATTTCGATAGCTCTTGCAACATTTTCCATAAGTCAAGAGTGACTGCAGCAAAACCGTTTCTGAATAGGGGGGAAAATAGGAAAATTAATGCTTTGCAACATTTACAGACGTCTGAACTAACGTTGCAGAACACTGAGCCATACAGGAAAGCCAGCCTAGAGGAAAGTATCTTTATAGTATTTATTTTTAAAACGCATCAAAAGTGTTCAATAAACACGCTACAATTGCTACGTGTGCTTTAAGCATGTGTTTATAAAATCAGAAAGCCAAAAGCTCAACAAGAGTTAAGTAAATACAGATGCAAGCCTATTTACGTTGCCTTTCAGACTTAGGTGTCAAACTGCCTGAGCGGGGAATCGAACCACGACCTTTGAAACCAAAGACCGAGGTCCTACCGTTGGCCGTGTCAGTATAGCTCAGCGGTACGACCTCGGTCTTTGGTTTCAAAGGTCGTGGGTTCGATTCCCCGCTCAGGCAATCTGGCATGTAAGTCCAAAAGGCAACGTAAATAGGTTTGCATCTGTATTATTTGTTTATAAAATGTTGCAAATTGAACGCTAATGTTTCATGTTAAACGCATTTCACGTCTGTAACACTTAAACGCTATTTATAAAAGACGTTTTACAGCAAAAAAAAGTTGTCTAGTGTGCTTGAAATGTGTTTTAAATTTGTGTAAAACACATATTTTAAAGTGTATTTAACGAAATTTAATAAGTTTTAATTTTTTTAATAGGTTTTCTTTATTATTTCTAATTCATACTTTCAGGTTGCTTGTAATGCTTTCAGTGTATTATCACAAACATTTTGCACTGGAGTGCAAATAGGCCTACGAAAAAATGTTTATTTTATAGAAATTTTACAAAAATTAAAAATTATGAGTTGTTTCACGAAATCAAAGTTCAGGAATAAAAATACGCACAATTTCAGAAAGAAAGAATCTTATTACCAGCATGCCTTGCGAGTTTTCGACAGACTGGGAACGTCGGTCTTCATCAGGCACTACCACAATCTTGAAAACTGCTTTCTACATCATGACGAAGACGCAGAAAGTATTTTCAAGATTGTGGTAGTGCCTGATGAAGCCGACGTTCCCAGTCTGTCGAAAATTTGCAAGGAATATATGACAATAGTTATAGTACTCTTTTTTTTCCCTGAAATTGTGCCTATTTTGGGTCCTGAAGTTTGATTTCGTGAGATGGATTTTCAGAGTTAAAACGTTACTGAATTTTCAATACATATGACAAAAAAAAATTGTTTATTTTACAAACGCTAGTAAGCACGCAACCTATAGGCTAATTTACGTTTCAATGTTTTTCAATTTAATTTGTTTTTTTTTTTAATTTATTTTTCCCCCATCACATAAAACCTGTTCGTGTTCTCTGTTAAACTCGTTATTTTCGGCAAATTCAAATCAGTATCCTAGAAGCAAACAGGTAGGCCTATAGTGGCGGCTGCCTGGCTGGTTCAATATTCAGTTTTTGTTTATGCAAAGTGAATGTTGATTTTTTTAACGAATTACTGGTTAATATTCACTAAAAAAAAAAATTAAATAATAAAACTTCTAGGAAAGTTATATTAGTTTCTTCGATTTTTTTTTGTGCGTGACAGTGCAAAACAGCACTACTACCAATTAGAAGGTACTTGTTTGCGTATTTTAACTACCCACTTTGGAAGGGAGGGGTCTCAAATCAGTTAATGAATTCATAATTCGCAAAATTATTGTCGTTGTATTTCTCTGAAATTAATTCTTGTTTATTTTTTTTTTATCTCCAGACAAATCTCAAATCGAGGATACACTGCGAGTCAATGGAAAGGGGAAAAAAATGCGGAAACCCAGGACGATCTACTCGAGTTTACAGTTGCAACAGCTAAACCGAAGATTTCAACGGACGCAGTACCTGGCCTTACCTGAGCGAGCCGAACTAGCAGCGTCTCTAGGGCTGACGCAAACCCAGGTAGGACACGATATTTGAATTCTTTTGTTATTCGGGACTGTGTGATTAGAAAAACACAACTTTATTTTTTAGTGTTGTTAGGGTAGTTTTTCATTTGGTTAGCGTAGAAGGGGGGGGGGGGGTTGTTGAGGTTTAATGGCGCGTCGACAGCTAGGACAATAGCGCCAACCTCAGTCACAGTGCAGTGGCCCGGTTGACACTGCGTCACACAGAGGTTGTCATGGTTTGTTCACCATGCTTCTTAGCCATACGGCAATCTTCATAAAACGGGAGAATTAGTACCAAGCCCCTACACGAGCTTCGAGCTTTTTAAGTGATTCCAGGGAATCGCACATAGGAAAATGATTTTGCCTTTGCAACGTCTGAGGTAATCGGGCGTGAAAGCTTTCCTCGTTTTTTCCATCCGCTTTTTAGCTGATTTTCTCGTTTTTTAGCTTTGCAAACCTCCTAAAAATGCATTTAAAGACCCTAAAGCTGTACAAATTTGGTGGCTTTCCTCCTGTTTCCTCGTTTTCTACCAAGAATGACTTTCATGCCTGGGTAATGTTGCAAAAATGTTGCATATACGAAAGTGAACCGGAAGGAATGTACTTTTAAGTTTCAAAATCGAGTCTTTGAGTACGCTCTACACCAGTATTGAACATTTATTAAAAACTATAAATTTTCTTTCAAAAACGTTAAAATACCTGTTCACTGTCGAATTTACGGCAGAAAATCCGCAAACAACTCACGCAACGCCAGTAATTCACATATCCATATGAATATGATTCAAATATACGCGTGTATTTTAAAACTGATAAGGCACATTGAAATAGGCTCCATTTACTTAAAGTACGAATATGTGCAGAGTATGAAGTATTGTTTGTTAGATATACCGGCTGTGTATAACATACAATTCGTCAAGCAAGAGATTTATACACTTGTTCTCAATTTCCCGTATTACTAGCGTACAGTTGACGGTTAGAGTAACTGATTTATCGTCTCATTGTATTTTTGACATTTATAACAGTTAAAATGGAAACAAAGAGCTGCTAGACTGTTGAGCGTCGTTGTGTTGTGATCTTTTACTTGTAAAATTTTAACCGAAGGGGAAAAAATGGGAAGCCAAAACCGTAAATAAAATAAAATGAAATACAAGTCTGTATTAGGCAGAAAAAAAGTGGTGGAATACTTAGCAAAATTAGAAAAATTAACAATTTACAGAACTACCACTTCTATGTTAAATATAAAACTATTAAAAAGAACTTTTATTTTTCAACTTCGGAAACATATTTTTTTCGCATTGACAGACGTACTAAGATAGGTAGCAAATGTAATCCTATCTGGTATAAAAGGTGTGTATAAATGCTCCCGTGTTAACGTGAGTTATGCTAGGGCATAGGCAATGCTGATACGGACGGAGAACGGCGGGAAATAGGTAGTAATTATGACAACCAAAGCAATAGGACGAGCACGTTCATTCTTTTCACGGCAGCAAGGAAAAGGGGGTGCGTGTTCTTTCTCTGCACGGTAACAATGAAAACGGGCGAGCGGTAGACAGTGTAATGTTGATTACGTAGTAACAATCAGTAACAAACTAAATACTACGACGTGTATTGTTGACGGAAAACTATGGACTACCAAACTGTGGGCTGCAACAGAAGCTATAGCCAGCGCGACAACCAACTGGCTAGTGTGATGGCTTCCTGCTATGGCTTTTTATGCCGTGAACAGTACGTATTTATATATTTTGCATTATTCTCATGCTAGGTTGCAAATCCGTTTCAAGTTGCGAAAAGAACATTCATATTTTGTGGAAAACAATGCGGCCGACGGTTTGGTCGTCCGAATTCTCGCAGAATCTCGTTCTCTTTCGCGTTGCTTGCTACGTACGTACCTGTGGCTCAATATCAGCGTGCGTTTACGCAACGACTCGCCTTTGTATTCTCGCAGCTAGAAATTAATTGCGATGGCAAATGTGTCGTTGCCCCATGGTAACAACGCTACCTGGATTAGCTAAATCCGACGTCGTTTGAGTAAATGCTTACAGTCCTATAATCCATGACAATAAGATAAAGAATTCCTCCTGACCCTGACGAAACCATTTTTCCAGTCGTTTCGGAACTCGCATTATTGACTGTTTTCGTCATGAACCGGCAGAGCTAAAACTGCAGCCCTGTTGGAATTTTAAATGATTTCTAGCTTCTAGCAGCGAGAAGACGAAGGCGAGTGTTGAACGAGAAAAAGCCATATTCTACAACTTCAATACAAATATAAATATACAAAAAAAGAGTAAGTTGGAGAGTAGCCCAGAGTAGAGCTTTAGCTGCAGTCCACACTGAATTTGGAACTGTCGGCAAAGGCTACATCGACATTCCGCTTAAAGGCAGTAGTAAGTAATAGAACATGTAGCCTATACTCTAGCATCGGCTGGTAGCCTGTTCCATCTATCAATGTACACAAGTGCAAAAAAGTTTTTGCGAGCATTTTGTCCTCACACATGGCTTAAAAATAAGGCCATTGCTGGAACAGAAGCGAACCTATCGAAGGGTGACGAAATTTCAGCAGAAACGTCCACTTTTTTTCCTGATTGATTGACGCACATAATTAGTACAATTGATTCAAGCAAAATTTTGGTTTATTTAACCGTTTATGGCTTTCCAGCAACGTTCCGTGGCTTTCTACGAAACAAAAAACGTGGTGCGTGTCATCCGAAAATTTGGTGTTCCTGCCATTTTTCGTCCAAAATTAAGAATATTTACTTCTTGAAATTTTTGTTCCCTTAATTTTTGTTCGCAGGTTTGGAGGCGATGGTTTAGATCGGCGATTGTCTCTTTCCCCAACACACCCCAACACTCTGAGGTCCTACCTCAACGGGTAGGCCTACTCAATCTGCTCTATCAGTTGGGTAAATTGGGAAGGAGATAATTTTTAGTAAAACGTTCTTTGGTAATGGTGACATCAACCTTACCAAAACGTAAAGACGGCGAATGTAAAACGTAATACCGAGTGCTGTTAGTAAACACGCCAATTGTTGGGTTGCCTATAAATGCGAAGAAATTTCACACTACTCTAGAATTTTCGTAACGACAACTTCATATCATCAATTCTATACGTTCAGTTCGCACGATAACACACCATTCTTACCAATGTATCCAAAATTATTATGGCGTGATATTCCTCGAAATATTCGAAAGACTATGCACACTACAGGTTGCGTATCCAATATCCAAACGTGGTTGGGTCACGTGGTCACGCGCACACATTTTTGTAACATCGTCTAGAAGCACCGTTTACTGACACCCCGCCTTGTGACCATATATATGTCCAATATTTATGGAAACGTTTTTAGCAATGACAACCGCGCATTGCACACCCAAATGTTGGCTTTCTTCAACGCCATCCTAGAGGATTAACATTCGAACATTGTGGAATGGCTCATAAGCTGTTTCAACAAGTACATTTATCCCTCTTGAGACGACGAAACGCACTGGTGCACCTAATCCCACTGAAGCAAAACTTCGTGATGCAGATGGAGCACGGTAATCCCACAAACCACCAAACCGCTGACGCAGCGGTCTCTTCGGGCAAGCTGCTCCTGCCGACCGTTCTCGCACCGAGTTCCGTCCACGACTGCAGCTAAGTTGCATCTACGTCTGGTCCGAAGCGCTCCACTACACTTATACGATCTGAAAAGTGCGCAATTTGCCTAATTCGCCCAAATAATCGACCTCATATTATCCACACACACACACACGACCATAACGATCTCCTTTTCCTCTATGATTAACCGCTCCCGGGAAGATTAAACGCAATCAATGGCAAAATTCCCTTTTTTTTTTCTTCCTCCTTTGACAACTTTGTTTCTGTGTAAGCTAGCTTGCAGATGTCCGGCCGTAAAGCCAATTTTTGCAATTAGCGTGAATTACTGCAATTTGTACGGCGTGCATTATTACTAAACCTCATTACACCCCCCCCTCCCTCCTCCCCAAACCTACTCTTCCACCTATTTCTTGGGTTACCAAGTTAAGTATCCAACCCTGGAAACGGTGGTCGTAATATCATGTACTTAGGCATCATTATCGTCATGTCATAAACGGGATAGCACGCTGCGTAATAACAGCATAAGTAGGATGTAATACATGCCGAGAAGAAAAGTAGTTTGATGTGGGGGAGGGGGGGGGGGGGAGACGCATTTATAATGAAAGTCTTTAGGTCTAATTGCCTAATTATTGACAACACGTCTTAAACCTTACAACAAGCGTGAAATTATACAGATTAAAACCCACACATGATAGTTTATTAATTTTGATAACCGCCATTTTCCGTACTTGTTTTCCGAATGGGCTCACGATCGGTAAACCGGTGTTTGAAATCACCGCAAACTACCCCCTATTAAACCGACAATTGATAGCTCCCAAATCACTGGAAATCACGCCAATTTGGGCTCCCGTATTGCCGGAATTATCTAATATTAGTGTACCACAGTTCCGAGAGGGAAAAGGCTTCAACTGCGTATTACCTTGTAATAACGGTCTATCAATTCGAATTTGCGGCCGCCATGGTGTGATCGCGCTACTCATACTCCATTACAGAGTGAGCACACGGCGTTGCGATCCCCAACTGCTTGGAGCACACCCGGCGTGTTTACGTGATGCTTAACAATACCCGTTTGCAAATTTGTAGTCGGGGTTTATTGCGTACTTAAATGACTTTTGTGGTTACTCAAATCGCTTTTCTTGGCGTGTATGTATGATAGTTTTATGAGTAATGACCCACGATATACGATCCGTCTATATATCAGTAGTGTGGTTATGACCCCATTGTAAATTTGCTAAAGTATTCGTGCACAATAAAGAACATCTGTTGCGTTCGTCAACAAAATACTCCTCAATAGCAGACAAAGCGGTTGAGTATGAAATATGCCTTTTTTTCCCCCCTCTTCAACTTGGATTAAGCGGCTAAACCTACATTTTCACATATACCTTCGTAAAAAGTTTTACCAGGGTTTTACCAGGATTTTTGTTCGTCATAATAACAGAACAGCATAAAAACAGAATAGCATTAAAAGAAATACGTGCATACCGGATCCCTAGGGAAAATAACTTGCAAAGTTTGATGCAATGTTACACTTCTGCTTGTCACACAAGGAAGCCAACATTCCACAAAAGAAGTAAGGCTGTTTAACATTGTACGTAAACGGAACAAATAAACAAATTTGTTTATATAAATTGAAAAATGTGTAGATAAATTCAGTTCCCCTAAAATAGTTTTTACTAAATAGGCGTATTATATAAATATGTTTTGATGAACATTTTCCAAAAACAGATGAAGAACAAGACACGCCATGTTGCCTTAATGCCTTAACCAGGAGTCTTATTTGTTTCACAAATAAATGCACACAAAATACACATATAGCCACTCACACGAAACAGATTTAAAATATAAAACAACAACACAGATTTAAAAAAAAACAACACACTTTAAGCGTACACAAACATACACGCTCACAAAAGTTAAACATTTCCAAAAAAAAAAAAAAACTGCGTTCACTTTCTGACATAACCATTGAGCAAAAACAGTCCTTGATCTCCCTGGAATTGGAGTTCAAATTATAGTTCGTTGCGTTCGAGTGAACTCTAATTCGTTTTTTTTCGTGTCTCTTCTTAGCTGCGAGCATGTGGATACGAGCTCTGCTCCTTTTTTTTTTTCTAAATGGCGACGCTGTTTTTGTTCAGTTATAGTTTTATGTTCTTGGAAGGTAGTCGGGGTTCCGGTCATGAGATTATTGTTGAATGGAAGGGGTGGTGGGTGGGGGATATTTTTAAATGGCCTAACGAAACACCCGTTGTAGAAGTTTCATTTTTCTTCCTGATATGAGCACTGAACACTGCACAAATTTAACGAAACGGCACTATAGGCTTGGTTTCATTCTCATTCATAGTTATGAAACAATTTTACTATGAATGGAATTGGAATACGTGCACGTTTAAATGTTTGTCGCGTATTTTGGAGAGACGCTAATGTTTGCAACAGTGCATTCTTTACTGTCTGGTAACTTTTTTTTTCTCTCTAGAGAAATTTTAGCAGACGAAAACAGTTTCGTTTTATCGTCTCGTTTAGGTTCCCGTTTTTCCTCACGAATGCAACAAAGTTGTAATTCGGTGCCTCGTAACACATTAACGTTATGATCGTTCATTGTTCGTTACACTGGTCGCCCTGTCTACGGTGAAAACGACATTAATTCGACAATTTCAATATTTTTCCTACCCAAGTTTTTCCTTACGCCCATTAAGGTATCCGGACTATTACAGCTATCTGCACGTTCGGCACAGGGGAAGTATCATGGTTTGTAGTTCATTAATTGAAACGACCTAACGTCAGCAATTCACGTTTCTGTACGGTACAGAAATATGTATAAATATTTAAAAAAAAAAAACTGAATTCTATAAAGTACAGAAACATGTTTTGCTGTTTCTATACATATTCAGGGTTCAGACAAAACCTGGAGTACGTGGAAATATCAGGGAAATTTCAGGGAAAACAAGAATTTTTTTTGAAAATCAGGGAAAAGACAGGGAAATTTGAAAAAGCATTTGTATCTATAGTGTCCGCGGCCTATCTTGAGTTCTCAGCTGAACGAACACAGATAATCGATTGTACGTTTTTAGTAGCAGAGTGCCTTGTGGATATCCAAGATGGTTACAAAAACAATGGCGGCCGTCGATTAAAGCCACCCCATCCAGGAAGAAGTAGTCGCTCACAAAATACTTGCAGGACTCAAGATACACCGCACACACAATAATCTATAAGTTCCATTGAATTAGTAGATCAGAAACAAAATCCTAGTCCAGTAGCAAATATTTTAATTTGTGCTTCTGTATGTTCAAGTATTTTAGATATAACTTCAATAAACCAATATCTTAGACTTGTACCAATATCTGTGATGAAAATGTGATAAGTCCCGTCTGGACTAGTCTCTAAACAGCTATTTTCTGTGATGGTGGATTATTTTTGAACAAACATTAGCTACTGCCTGTTTCCCAAACACCTGGAAATTGCCAATGGATGCACCTTGAAAACCTGGAAATATCAGGGAAATTGAAAATTAAGAAACTGTTTGAACCCTGATACCTAGAAACAGCCAAACGTGTTTCTGTACTGCATAGAAATTTTTTTCCCTCCGCTGCGGACACCTATGCTGTTGCCACATTGCCAGCACCGTATGGAGACGTACTCATCTCTTGTAAGATTTTAATCTTAGTACCGTACAGTTGTAGCAAATCGCAGTGGAAGCTTAGCCTAGCCATTTTTTTTTCTCTTTCACAAGCGGTACGAAAACTCTCTGAAGAAAAAAATACCTCCCAAATTGGATTTTATTGAACGTTTTTGGGTTTTAGCCAAAAACATTTTCGACACTAGGGATTTACGTTAAATAGTAGTAGTCTGCAGTTGATTTATGAAAGCAAGTTGAACAAAAGAAACAAAATAAAAGAAACAAAACAAAGAAAAACCCGTTTATATAGGCCTACACGGAACTACCGTAATAAAACGTGAGGGTTTTAGGCTTAACCATATTATGTAGTGATGGGATGAAGCCATTGTCCACGTATTCTTGGTTTGTTTACCCCCTCCGCGCCCCTTCTCTACCGAAATACGAACAACAGATGATAATTTTGGTAAAATCTACTTTTACGTTTACCTTGTTAACCTCTATCCTGAGATTCAGGCTGATATTTTTTGTGAACCGAAATTGTTCAAAATTTGGCGCAATCTTGCTAAAAATTCGTTTGGTCACCTCTTTATTGGAACTTTTTGCCTGACTATGTTGTAGGTGCCACTTCGGTAGTATCATCCAAAAATTGACTAGATAACTAACTACATACCTTACGATACGATATGTTTTAAAAACTAATGTAATAAATTGTTGAATAATGTAACGGTTACTAGTAACCGCATGCTCTCCATTTATCTTGGTTGCTTTGTTTAAAAATATATTTACTACTTTGTACACATTTAACATCCCCCCCTCCTTGTTGAGGAAAAGAGAAAGAATATTTAAATACATCTATTAATGTTTTGTGAATTATCGCATTCCCATTCAGAGAAACTAATAATGACTATTATTAGTAAATAAATAAATAGATAAAAAAATTAGATAAAAAATAAAATAAATATATATAAAAAATAAATAGATAAAAAAATTGATAGAGAAAAATAAATACATAAAAAAAGATTTAATAAATAACGACAGAATTGAACATGTTTTTAATTTATTATTTTTTCTTTGCTAATTAAAACTTAGAATAAACCCAATTTCGGCTAATTTTTTTTCATTTTTATGAAGCCGACAATTAACGGGTTATCAAAAATGGTCCTAAATAGCCTACATTCTCCGTCATGAAGAAACCTTATTCCCCACCCCCCTATCGGTGACAAACTGTTGGTGACAAACAAGCTACACGTAAAAACTTCGGTTGAGAAGGCATAAAATTCTCCCCCATTTTTAGTCTTCTGTACGCCGTAACCGGCGAGAAGACTATTGCAACGACTTTGTCCGTCTGTCCGTCGCTTTTTTCAACTTCGCAACAGTACCAGATATTGAGACCATTGTTTACAACGTCCATTGTTTAATAGACTGCTTCGACGTATCCATTGTTTACAACGTCCATTGTTTAATAGACTGCTTCGATGTAACTAAATTAAATAATAACAGCAGTTGTAGTGCATGATAGAGGTGTGCGCCTCAACATTGGAAGTGGAGGAACTGCACAGAAGACCGGTGCGACTAGGCAGTCGCTGTAATCGCTTGTTTTTATTTTGTTATAGCTGGCGTAGGCTTCAGCGCATGAGTATTAATTTCATTCACGTAACTATTTTTTGTTATTTCTGTTCAGCGGAAAGTGAAAGCACATAAGCGTATTATTATTCATTTTTCATTCCTTTTTTTTTTTTGTTCTCTTGCTAAGCCGTTCCCGTTCACCGAACAATCATTAATCAAAAGTTTCTCAATGCAGAGCGCCGTAAGTTTGGCGCTGTGCGTAACGGCGCACCGACTCGGCACCGCTCACCAAACCGAAAGCGAAATCGAAAACCCGTGAAAGCAGCACTTGACAGCGCGATTTGTTTCCTAAGCCCTAAGCCGCCGTGAAGAGGGAACAGGTCGAAACACACAACGAGCCTAATGATGCTGATGATATTTTTATCGTGTTTCTAGTGATCTCTTTTGTAACGCTACGATTGATACTGATCGATTGGGTAGGAACTGGAGGGGGAGAAAAAAAAAATAAAAAGTACGGCATTGAGCCAAGTTGCATGCCGTTAGTGCACGCGATGGTTTCGGCACGGGGTGATGGAGGTTTTTCGGTGGCGGGCTTTGGTGAAAGCTTTGCAGAATTCTGCTGGAATTTTTTTATTCGTTTTTTTTTTTTTTTTGTTCAACAATGTTAAGTGGGCCAAGGTAATAAAATTAAAGCGATTTTAAGCGATATGCCGGTTTACGTAGCGTCTTGCAGTTTTTATTCGTTGAACTACATAAGTCGTAGCGCCGTAGATTCCAAAACCAAACAAAATAAGGGGGAAAAAAAAGAAAAAAACACATACATTGAAAACGTCCATTAAAGTTTAAAAAATGAGCCGGTTCGACTACACAAACATATTTGCTTTAGGTATTTTGAGCCGTGAAGAATAAATTTGCAGCCAATATAAAAAAAAAATTACGGGATGGTAGGCTCGTATAAGTTTGCATCTGTTCAAAAAATAATGCAAAAATGAAGCAAAAATGACAGCATGATAACGTTCACAGGCCCTTAAATGCTTAGGCATCTTGGGTAACAACCCTGGATTCGGCACAAATCATCAGTAAAACTAACTAAGTAGATAATCTCTGCTACTGTGCAACCAACAAGGCAAGAGTTTGGTTTCACGAGGATCTACCTCACACGTGCAAGCTTTGCTACCCTGCAAACAGTCCACGATCCTAGAAGTTGGCCAAAATCTGCTCTTTACTTATCTGCTCGTTGCTTATACATCATTGTAAGCAGTATTTTGTTGCCAGCTTCTGGCATTTCTGCCAGAAAACTAGAATACTTACCGTAGGCCTAAACAGCATTTTCACGTTTATTAGTGAGCGCGGCGCGAAACAAACAAAGGAGCTTCTCGAGCTGCACTCTTGTTTGCCTACCTGAGTGTATACCCATGGTAACTTTTGCGACCCTTAACTTATTTCACACTGATTCGACCGAGGGTGCATGGAGATTTCTTACGTCACTTTAGGATAGAGTATGACTTAATAGCTTACGTCGATATAGTGCTTAGAGCGTTTTAAAAACGTCCGTGTAACCACCTAACACCACTTCCAAGTCGCTTTATCTCAAACCACCTCGTTACGTTAACAACCTACGTGTAGCCTATACCCACCTTTACCCATTTTCTACGTCGATCTAAGGACTGCTTTCCTTTGATTGGTTGAAACGAGTGCCCGTAAACGTCACGAAGCTCGGACAGCAACGTGTCATTTCCTTAAAACGAAGTCGAAGCTCAGCTAGATTTAAATGGGGACGTGGAAATAGAGAGGGGGTTTGTTTGGTTGATGGGAGATTAGATAAGCGCGGTGCTACATCGTGTACCCGTTACCGTCCCTACTACCGTACCTTTAACCACGTCTTTCGTAAAGCGACGTGAGTTCAAGTTGACGCGGTGTGAGTCAAGGTGCTCGATTTTTTTTGACATAAACATGCGATAACTGTATTCGTAAAGGGCCATGCCTTCTCACTGTATTAGAGCATCCTGCACGAATTAGCCTTTGCAACATTTACATACGATAGAATGAATGTAGCAAAACCGTTTCTCACGAAGGGAAAAATAGAAAAATGAATGCCTTTGCAACATTTTCACATGTCTGAAGTAATGTACAAAAAATCCAACCGGGAGGAATGTGCCTTTAATACGGCATTTTGACCGGCCGCCCTTAGAAAAAAACTCAGGAAAATAAAGCATTAATTAAAATAATGTGTAAATCTTGGCATCTAACAGTTAGCGTGTCACATTTTCAATTATGGATGAACAATACCCCTCGTGATACAAAAAATTCACAACTAAACACCCCCGAGCTCACAAGTCTGAACGATTTTTTTTTTACCGCAGCAAAGTTTTAAAGGCCGTTTTGTCTACCAAATACCCAAACCAAATTTTCATTTTGTTTTGAAAATTCCCTTCTTATTGGATTTCCGTTGAGCTGCAAAATGTTGAGCAGTTAATCTGTGTCGTTATAGCCGGTCTACGCATGCTTGCCGCAAGGACACGTGTCATTAACTGTACGGTAATAATTTCCTACTTCAAAAAAATTATTATAATTAACGGCTAGCGACTAAGTGTCACGCAAGCTGCTATACAGGTTAGGTGGCCGTTTGAAAGACCGGCCGCAATATTAGTCGAGTGGGGGCTGCGTGGTGCACAAACTCAAATTCATACGAAAAATAAAATATAATAAAAAGTTGTTTTTTTTGTAAACCGTTATGTGGCCCCCCGCCAGCGTGAGATATTAAGCTGTTTCCGTTCGCCTGCCCTACCTACCAGGGAAGCGAACCGCTGATCTTTTAAAGTGCAAGCACTGCAATGGAAGTTGCAGTGAAGAATAAAGCCCTTAACCAGATGGGCTGCACG
>JAHWFP010239395.1:41364-60623 GCA_023313725.1 Lithobius niger
ATGCACTACAACTGCTGTTATTATTTAATTTAGTTACGTCGAAGCAGTCTATTAAACTTGACGTTGTAAACAATGGACGCGTCGAAGCAGTCTATTAAACAATGGACGTTGTAAACAATGGACTTTGTAAACAATGGTCGTCAATATCTGGTACTGTTGCGAAGTTGAAAAAAGCGACGGACGGACGGACGGACAAAGTCGTTGCAATAGTCTTCTCGCTGATTACGGCGTACAGAAGACTAAAAATATACAGCCCTATACCTGATTTTCTGTATACCAAATTATGAAACATTTTCAAAATGTGGCTTCCGCCTTTGTAGGTTGCATGCCATGCCCCCCTCCCCCACATCCTTGCACAGTTTGGCAGGTAATTTGGAAATATTTTCAAGCATAAAAGTTTAGTGTATTTATTAAATACGTTTTCCTGGCTTGTGCTGGTAAACCTGTTTTTTGTGACTAACGTTTTCCGCTTTTCGGCAAACCGAACATATGAAAATATATTTTTTTTAAGGTGGGTTTTTCTGTCGTTTTGCTTATCTTGGCCCGTTTTCGAAAATAAGACTGGACTATTACTGGAAGTCAACGAGGTATATGCCATCGATTGAAATCCGATACAACGCACACGGCTCACCGTGGGTCCGGTGAGCCGAGCAGAAACCCCTCGCGCTTACGGTTACTTGTTAGCCAGCCGACGCTGTGGGTTTTACGCTCTCTTCTTCGGGGCTTGGGGTTCGTATTGCATCAAAATAAAGTACCCAAGCGCAGTAGGGGGGGGGGGGGTAGTACCTGTACCGCCAGCACCAAAGCTATGCCGACCGACTTGTGGCTGTGCCCTGGATAAGGTTGCAGTCTGTTAAGCTCAAAAAGATAGGTAGGACTAGGTTAGGCCTACATGGTGACGAGGGTAGCACGTTGGCCGTGTTCGTTATTATAAATTTAGGTATGGCCAGCGGGAAGAACAGGAACGTTACTCCCAAAAATTGTAGCATTTTTTACAGAACGAGTGTTTTACTTCATTTGGTTGTTGACAGAATAAAAGCACTAAAAGTAGTTAACGTTTTAAAAAAAGAAGCCAGCAAGTGCACATGTATACAGTAAAAAGCGACGTTTCGGGATTTATCATCCCGTTGTCAAGCAAAAAATATTTTATAGCGTAAGCTACAAGTCACAAGATACACTTAAATGGTTTCCCATTTTAAAGAAGAGCAAGCCAGAGCAGTAAAAGGTAAAAAATAAAAAGTTAAAAAAGATAAAAAAAGTGAATCCCAGTCAGCGCAAATGTGCACTTGCTGGCTTTTTAAAAAGTTAATTACTACATTTGGCTGATTTAGGTTCACATTGAAGAAGTTTGTGCAGGTTTTTTTTTGGGGGGGGGGGGGATGGGGGTGGAGGCGTAAATGCATATTGACAGTAACGGCATTAGCGCCAACCTCAGTCACAGTGCAGTGGCCCGAGAACCCGCTGCACCACCTATAACACAGATGTTAACCAAACCACCATATCTAGATCTTAAGATAGCGGTTGTCTCGGTGCACAGTTGTTTATGCTTGTATAATGAACAACGGAGACTGTGTGAACTGACCGTACTGTGTACCACTTAAGCCTACACATGAATTGTGTGTACGTGCAGAAGCTGATTCCAAATTGTGTACTACTACCGTAATAAGTCGTGTGCAGACAAAAATGGATAGTTTATTAATTACAGAAGCCACTGTTTTAACATTGTACAATATATCCAATTTTTTTAAATTTCCAAAAAATTCGTGTGGTATTTTCATCAAGAGATGTACCAGAGTTCAGTTTTTTCCTTCGTATGCGTATTCGTTTCTAGTGATCTCGGGAGTAAATCGTGTTTTTCCGCAATAATCCTTCTTTTTCTTGTTATAACGATGTACTTTTGCAGAACTATTATAGTTTCTGTAGGGAAATTTCTAAATAAAAAACGTTTACCACAATTTCAAATATTGTTGTGCTACCAGGTCCATACGTTCCAGTATTCTGTCGTTGTGGACGATTAAGAATTCAAGGATTATTGAAATTCGGTTAAATATTGAAAAAAAAAACTATTTAGGCTATATCTACCTCTTTCAGAAAACAAATGACAAAAGCCGGCGGTCTAAAGAATTCGACGTCTTTTTTGTACAAAAGCGTATTTCTTTATTGGGACAGTTTGTTTTCTAGTGTGTTTGTCGTCGAAGGCGTTTACCCCGTCTGTATATTTTTGTGTACACATGAATTAAATATAAGGAATAGTGTAAGTGCGTGAGGTCCGGGCTAGGGAAAGTATTTATTACGTATTCACATGGGGGTCAGGGGAAGCGCTGATTGAGTGAGCGAAGCGAACGAAAATCAGCGTTTGTAAGCAATGTACACAAAAATATACAGACGGGATAAACGCCTTCGACGACAAACACATGAGAAAGCAAAACCGTCCTAATATTAACAACGGTGCATCAAACACCATCCGTGTGCTTCAGAGTGCTTCAAATATTGTTGTGCTACCGGTTCCATACATTTACTCTGATTTATGCCCTGTACAACACAGCGCGTGCCATCTACATAATTTCCTGCAGTTAAATTAATTCGAACACTCCCGGACGGCCGTGCGAAAAACGTACACAAATTGACGTGTGTGTCAGAACTGCATTTGGGACGCATAGACATAATATAACTTCATATTACCCCGGTCACGTGATATCTCGTTTATTTCGCGTTTAACACGCACATCCTTCCAAGAGTAAATAAACTCTCTTTCCCAGGTGTAGCTCAACTCCCACTGGGACATTTTTATTGATCTAAACTGTGTAGTGCCTCTTATAAGGAAAGGTGGAACGTTTGCTTATAATGGGTAAATTTGCGCTCTGGAGGCCCCTACGCTAACGTAAGCCTGTTGTGCTGCGTTTTGTGTAGTTGGCGTTAAGTGGAAAGGTTGTATGTAGCTAATCGAATAAAAATATTTAGGGTACGTAAGTTTCATATTAATAAATTATTTATACACGAGCCTGCACGATTTGTTTGCTATGTGATTTTCAAGTTTCGTTGTGACAACATATTCATAAAAATAAAAATTAAATAAACAAATAAATAAATAAACAAACACCACACGTTAGGTTGACAGTCTTTTTTTTTAAATCGACTTATTTAAAACGGATTACAGCGCTTAAATAGCTATTATTTGAATAAAGAAAGGCGTAGGCTTACTTAAAACCGAACTCCTAAGGAATTAAAAAAAACAACTAAGAAACTTAGACATAGGCATTTTGTGATGCAATGGTTTACATTGCCGAAAGTGTGTTTTTATTTGTAAAAAAAAATCTGTTAACGCCCCATGTTCCCTTCTCTTGTTAGTACTGATCTGAACAAACTGACTGCCGATTTAAAACGAAACCTTCCCTACTCTCCTTCCCCCCTCCACCCCTCCCCTCTTTCCCATCGTTCTTATCCGTCAAAAATCCTGGCCGTACTGTTATCCATCGTCTTCCCTAATGAAATAGGTTTTGTTGTCACTCCAGTTGACGGCTCATTCCAGATAAGGCGGCCTTCTCTCAGCGGGGGGTGCCCCTTCTCGGCTGCCGTAGGGGAACCCACGATAGCCGGGCACATCTCCGACCGGGAAGAAGATTATTTGCACGGGGAATTTCCAGACGAAAGTAACGAGGTTTCTGTCTAAAATCCGAAATATGACAAAAGGTACTTGATGTTGCAGACTAAAACGTACGTAGCGGATAAGGCCGGCAAATTTTCTTACGACAAAATACGCCTAACGCACAACCAACTTTTAAATGGCTTGGTTTGGTTGCTAAAGCGGGAAGTTCAGGGCACTTATTGTTCCCGCTGTCGACCGTCGCCTCTTTATGCGTCGCATTTTTTCTTTCGCTTTTTTTTTTTAAAAGCCTTCGCATGATCACCATTGGTTAACCCATTCAGGCATGAAACCATCGTGGGTTGACGGGTTTTGAGGCAAAACAGTTCATTATAGGATGTTGATACTGGCATATGTTGGTGGCAACGCCGCTTTGAACTAGACAAACGATATGTCGTTCTTTATCGACGCCACTTAGTTTCGCAGGCCTGTTGGGTTAAAAATGAAAAGTGATTGAAGATAAATGATAAACTACGCAACGATAACGAAGTCTTTCATGAAGTGCCAAGACTTAATCGGAAAATGGTGTATTTTTACTTCTTTCCTAAAATACTTACCTTTCATTTTTAGCTAAATGTCCTGTTTTAGCGCCATACGTCCTATCCTGAATTTACCCTCACTCCTGCCAGTTGGCGCTACCACCCCTCGTCGCACCGACGCTCGATTCTCCCTCAAACAACCCTTCTGTGATGTCTGGAATCTTTCAGGACACGTTGAGGGTATTTACAAATACTTAATTATTATTTTTCTTTGGCTAAATCTATTCCTTCAATATGTTGCCAATAATAATTTATAGGCTTTAGACTAGGAAGCTAGGCTACGATTTAGCCTTTAATATTTTAATTTTAATATCTACAAAACGAAACTGGCTTGATCATAGTCCTCTACTGAAGGCGGTGGTCTATTAATATTAATGTCCATGCGGCATACACTTACTTATTCACTAAATAATGCATGGTAGCGTATCGGCAGTACTATTAAAAGCAACCTTCACCAATGTCGGTCGCAACTCGCCAAACGGCGAGGAAAATTCAGCAGTTGGCGACTTAGATTTTAGAGCTACTCGCCAAATTGGTGACTGGTTAACAAACCCGGATGCTTACATTGTCATATCTCGGGAACCGTATTAGCTAGAAACAAGCGGTTTGCGGCATTGCGTGCAGAATTATAAGGGCTCTCCAACTAAGTGTGCAACAATGTCGCTATAGCCACTTTAGTTGATTGGAGAGTTAGATTTATGCAAACAATATTTAAGCCTGAAATTGTTTCTACATGGCGAGGAGGTAATGGATAATGGCGAGTGCATTTTAATGTCTACTGGCCAAATGGCGAGTATACCACACAACTCACATGCGTGAAGGTTGAGAATATGCTCCTTAAATGAATTAACCAGCACACAAAAACCAGCGGACGCCAACACTACAACGGTGCTAACTAGGAGCAACATTTTATATGCTATGTAGCCTACAACTTTATATATATAAGGTTCAGAACCCACCAAACGGGATCTTTGGTGTGCAAATAACAATCCTCCCACCCAAAGCAATCGTTCTGACCCGCATGTGGGTTTCAGCATTGCATATCATGACGTTGTTTGTTGCTCATATCACTCATGCAGGGGGTCAGACTACGGGAAAATGCGCAGTGAACCTACCCGTCCGATCAAATCAATCCCTACGGGCTCGCTCTTCATCATCAGTTCAGCATCAGAGTTTGTCTTATGATTGAATTTAATACAAGGAAAAGATGAGTGCCGCACGCAAACACGCACTCCGTATGCAAAATACGTCAATTATTGGTAGCCGCATTCGCCGTGCATACTGATTAAAAGAGGAGGGTGGGTTCCTGGATGTGCGCGTACATTCTAGCCAGGACTAAATTATTATTTGGAACTGTCGATAAGCTCGCCAGGCTATAGAGCAGTGATCTCGGACAAGCGAGGGATGATGGTATAACTTGTTTATTTTAGTGTTGCCTTTTCAATCGTATACAGTACCATTACTATTTGTAATGATTTTCCATTTGCATATTTTTTACCTCGTTTCTAAAATACTTACCTTCTTTAGAGGTAAACTGTCAAGTTTTAGCGTCATTTGTCGTAATCAACCCATCAACTTTAAGCTATGCAGTTACGCTCTCTCCCGCCAGTAGGCTCCACCACCGTACCTTTTGCCAAACACGGTCCTGTTCTTTCATGTTACTTGTGTTAGGGGCACACATCTTGAGTGGATTGAAACTTTGTTTGCTCTGTTGCTCCATAGTTACGGGTAGTTACTGCCATCATCGTTCTCCTTTCTGTCTTACGCGGCACTGTTAACCATTTTTAATTATTTTCCATTTGCAGTTATTTCCGTTATTTCCATTACCATTATTAACTATTTGCCACTTTTCACCATTTGCAATTATTTTCTGTATCGTTCACGCTAAAATAACTTTCACCATGGTATAGGCCTAATTATGGTAAATGGCTTTTGTGTTCTTCACCTACGGCTCGGGGCCACTAGTCTTATGGATCAGGGTTCCTTACCACCAATACTAAAAATCGGTTTAGCTATCGTGGAAAACCAGCATGCATCCAAAAACATCTGGAAATCTCGAAAAAATTGCGAACAAAATTGCGAATGTAGTCGCTTCCCAGACAGAGAAACATACCAAACAGACAAGAACCAGATTCGGTCAAGTACATGACTTCGCTCGCTTTGCACGCTCCGCCAAGAATTATCATTATTATATATTTTTTTTATTTTCTGGTCAGTTTCACAATCCTGGCTAGCTGGCTTTGTTTGATCGCCGAAAACTAGTTTCATTGACATTGGCTCTGTGGGAAACGGTGGCACTTTTTTTTTTTAATAACCTGTTTACTCGTAGACAGGAAACCGTTCTAAAATAAAGAAAAAAGTCGCCGTTTCTCACGAATAGCTGTTGTTGTTTTTTTTCTGTCTGTTTAACGGAATCTTTCGTTTTCGTGTGTTATTAGCCTACTTACAATTTTCGAAATTTTTTATTTATTTATTGTTTTATAGAGTTTCGTGGTAAATAAAACATTTTTCTCTTCGTTTGGTAAAAGTATAGATTCCAGGTGGGTCAGTAAAAATCTTTGGGGAGAGAGAACAAGTCTTTAAAAAATACCGAAAATTGGTTTTATAAAGTATTTCACCAGTAAAGGAGAAAGCCAACGGAATTAGCCTATTTATTGAGCGAAATAAAAAACATAAGATTTGTTAAAACTTCATCCTGGAATTCAACGAACGATTCTGTGATTATGTCGAAGTCTTAATTTTAGCGATGTTGGGTTTAAGTTAGTTTCTAAGTGGGTTAGGCTTAGCGAATGGCTTGAATGCCACAATTTTGTTGTCTCGGCGCTCAATAAAAAATCAATCAATCGCGACGGTTACAGTTTGTTAGTTGAATTTGAATTTAAGGACCTAATAGTCGTACACTCGATGCTAAACCTAAACAAGCGGCTACAGCGACTGCCTAGTCGCACCGGTCTTCTGTACGGTTCCTCCACTTCCATTGTTGAGGCGCACACCTCTATCATGCACTACAACTGCTGTTTTTATTTAATTTAGTTACGTCGAAGCAGTCTATTAAGCTTGACGTTGTAAACAATGGACGCGTCGAAGCAGTCTATTAAACAATGGTCGTCAATATCTGGTACTGTTGCCAAGTTGAAAAAAAGCGACGGACGGACGGACAAAGTCGTTGCAATAGTCTTCTCGCCGGTTACGGCGTACAGAAGACTAAAACTAAACCTTAAATCTAACGGACCTAACCTAGTTGTTATTTACTTGCATGTTTAACAATGACATGTTGTAAAACAATGTTATTTCACTAAGCGTAAATGCGCTGTTGTATCAAATCTTTTAATCAATAGCACTGTGTTAAGGCAGAAACCCGCTAGGGCTCGTTTACGCAAGGACTCGCGTTTGCATTTTCGCGGCTAGAAGCTAGAAATCACGTGAAATTCCAACATGGCGGCGGTTTTAGCTCTGCACAAAAAACCGGTGAATAATTTGAGTTCAGAAACGACTGGGAAAATTGTTTCGTCTGGAGGAATTTTTTATCTTATTGTCACGGATTATAAGACTGCATGCATTTACTCAAACGATGCCGAATTTAGCTAATCCAGGTATCGTCGTTACCATGGCAACGACATCTTTGCCACCGTGATTAAACCACGCGCAATGGCTGTTTGCCGTGACGTCACCATGAGTTAGCCAATGACGAACGAGAACAACGGCTGTTGGCCGTCTGATTGGACTAGCCCAGACACGTGATATGAACGTCACAGCAAACAGCCATGGCGTGCGGTATAAATTCTAGCTGCGAAATTGCAAAGGCCAGTCGTTGACGTAAAGGAGCCCTTATAGGGATTTTCCATGGCATTCTGATTCTAACTAGACGTACTATTTCTGAAAACTTTTGTTTTGTTCGGTGGGGGGAAAGGGGTGCTTGAGGGTTTTGTCAAAAAGCAAGGACTACTTCCAAGCTTTACAAAGTAAATTCGAAGGACGCTTAATTCCAAGCTTTAGTGCTGCTGTAACAAATTAATGATATGCAGCGGGTAACTCGAAGGATGGGTTTAGCGGAAGTGAGATACGGTGGACTGACCCACCCGAAGGATGACCGGAAGTCAGCAGGAGGGCCAGCGGATATAGGCACCACTAGGCACTGTTTTTCTCTCGCCGCGGACCTAGTTTGCTGCATTTAAACAGGCCTATCCTTCGATAAATCTTTCTGCGAGTACGTGACTGTAATGGGAAATTGCGCGAAGTCACTATCCGTAGCCAAACAAACCAATTCGTCTACTTTTCGTTCCCACGTTGCAAGTGTTCCTAAATTTTAGGTTATAATCTCTTTTGACGGTGTTGTTGACCGATTTTATTTTTATGATGGTTAATATTGTGGCAAAACACGGAGTTACAAGTTCTTGAAGGCAGTGTAAACTTGTAAAGTTTATAAACACGCACAATTTCAGAAAGGAGAATACCATACCAGTATTCCTTGCGAATTTTCGACAGACTGGGAACATCTGTCCTTATCAGGCACTATTACACTCTTGAAAACTGTTGTTTACATTCTCTTCATCTTTATCTTTTGAACTCGGCGTTCCAAAATGGCGTTCCAAACCCGTTTATTTTACTTCTTTTTTTTCCCACGTACAAGGAGGTTTTGCTACATTCACTCCAACATACGTATACGTAAATGTTGCAAAAGCTCTATATAAGCGCAGGATGCACGAAAACAGGGCGAGGGAATATCCCTTTAATTATTAGCTGTCTTAACTTTCGTGTTCTGTAAATTTGTACGAAGTAGGCGTATTTAGATTTCTTATGAAAATATGTGGAAGGTCCTACATTTTTCATTAGCTAGGTACAAAGAGTCGCATATTTTAAGCTCGCCATTGGCTGGTAAAGTAACGGGTGCAATTCGGGGTTGAAAAACACCCAACTTACGATTTCTGTATTTCATGGCAAAGTCCCCGCCAGGACTGCCGGCCAGGGTAACATGAGAGGTTACCGTGCTCCTTCAGCTGCTATGGGAACTTATTGTGGTTAAATCTTTCGGCCCCTACGATGATCGGTGGTTCCCCGGTTCAAATCCCAGGGTTTGCCCCTTCCTTTACCAGGTATTTCTACTCTCAAAAAGTCTGGTAATGTTCGAAATTGAGCCGGTTCAGCCACACAAGCATGCAATTGCATCGATTGACTTAAGGCTCAAATGAAATTACGTTAAAAAAAAGCCGTCTGGCATTTTTCAGTCTCCTTCAGGTTGAATCTGGGCCATCGCACTTGCTTTTTTTATGCTTTTTCTCTAATTTCCTACGAAAACCCTTTTTTTCCGAGCTTTTCTAAAAGCCTTTTTTGCGTTTTTTCGCTGTTTTTTATTTTTTATTTTTAAAATTTGTTCCGTGTCACGCAGTGCATTCTAAGTTGACGGAAACCCCCTCTAGGTTTGTTTTTTTTTTGGGGGGGGGGGGTATATATTTTTTAAATATATTTTGTTTATTTCAGTTGTGGGCTAATGTGCACTGAGTACTCACTAGAGGCGAATGCAACGGTGCCAAACAGTCTAAAATGCATTAGCTTCTGAGATTCTGCTTCAGATCAGGCTGGGGAAACTTGCAGCGATCCCCCGGACCCTAGCTGGAAGGAGAGCGAGCACAATTTTTTTTTTATGTAGGAACCGGGGGGGGGCGCCGCCCGTTCAGAAATCCTGCTTGCACTCTTGCCACGTGTTAAAGGTACATGCATCCATGTTGGCTTTCCTGTATGATTCGGTTTTGCGACAAGAGTTCAAACGTATGTTGCCAACAGTTTCATTTTCTTGTTTTTTTTTTCCTTCGTTGGAGATGATTTTGCGACATTAACGCCAACCTGTGTAAATGTTGCAAACGCTACTGCCAGCACGACGTACTGGAAGGATTTATGTCCCTTTAACTTAAAAGAACATGAATCCTTCCGTAGATCGAGCGACCCGATGAGATTGCAGTTGGCAACCTTTACACAGGTTAGAGTTAATGTCGCCAAATCACCTATCACGCAATAAAAAAAACAAGAAAATGAATGTGTTGGCAATATTTACATACGCTTGAACTAATGTCGCAAAACTGAGTCATGCAGGAAAGCCAACAGGGATTATGTTCCTTTAATTCACGTTATCCAGGTAATAATACACTTTTGAAGTGGTTTGTGTTAATAGCCTGACAATGATTCGTCCAAGCAAACAAATTAAAAGGACATACAACCGTCCGGTATATCGTGCGACCCGTTGAGAATAGCGTTTGCAACATTTACATGAGTTTGAACCAATGTCGCAAAACTGAGTCATGCAGGAAAGCCAACAGAGATTTATGTCCCTTTAAGTTACATCGAACGAGAAAGAAAAAATTGCTAAATCTTGTGAGAATTTGACGGATTATCAGGCCCGCAAATCAACTTGGCCAGGAAAAATCTCCTAGACGCCCCGTACGAACTCTGTTTAATTGATGCGCAGAATAGCCAGCTTCAAAACTATGAGTTGGGCCGCTCTCCAAACCCCTTGCCCAAAACGCTTTCTTGGTGGCTCGCGTGGTTTTTTGCCAAAGTGTCACGTGACATCCCAGGATTGACCAGCAATGCAAGTGGCGCGAGCACGGCTGTACCCCGTATGCAAAGTGGTCATTTTGTAGAATTTTCCAGCTTTTGTCCAGCAGACTGCAGATGGCCGGACCACCTGTAACAGCTGACCACAGACAAACACGCACACGACTACCACGCGTGCCATTTTGTAAAATAGTAATTTTTAAACTTGGACCCCGAAGCCATAATAATACCGTAAAATACTTCCATCTCGAATTCGCATTCGAATTGCCTGGGGTAATGAAATACCATAATGGCGTATTTTAGTCCTTCTCTCCTCCCCCCCCTTCCTTTCCATTCTGCTATTAACAATAAGTTTCGAATAAAGGTGTAGAAAGCGTGCCTAACGTGATGTCTTTGTTAATGGAGTCGTTATATAATTTTTACAGCATCTGTCCTTTGAACGGAAGCGCTTATGGGTTAGCCGTATTGTTCCGCCCCTTCTGTTGAGTGATTTAAAGTTCAAGATTCCGATATTGTCAGTCCGGGACTGTTATTTTTAAAACTGTTATCTTTTAATTTTGTTGAGACCAGGTAGGATATTTTTTTTCGGGGGCAAGCTAGCATTTTTGGTGTTCTAAGCGGGGTTGTCACACTCGTCAAACTCTTTTTTCGAGCTTTGCTAAAGCATTTTTGCCCTTTTATCGCTGACATTGTACATAATTACATGATGGTTTGGGTTAGGTGTAAGAATGGGCCCAGCGCCTAAACCTCGCCCTTTGTGGCACAATCAATTTTTATTCTTGAATTTGTCGATCTTTGTACTTTCACGTGCTACAATAAAGTTTATTATTATTATTATTATTTTTCGATTTTTTTTTGGAAATCGTTTCTATGGCATAACGCTATGGTGTATTCTGAGTGGCTTCCAAGTTGCACGGAAACCACTTTCGGGGGGTTCTTGATGCAGGGAGTACTCAACCACAGGCCAGAAATGATCCAAACTACGCTAAAAACCCCGGAACCGGCTGGGGAGCTCAAAACGCTCCCCCAGACCCTCTTACTGGAAGGAGTAAGGGCATAAATTATTTAGTGGAAACCCCCTTCAAAAACTCTTGCCTGCGCCCTGCCCCTGTCACGTGAATTCAAGTCAACATGTTAACTTTGTATTCCGAAAAAGTCAATTCAAAAAAAATTGTCATGTTCCACAGTACGAACTTCAACAAAGTTTTTCGTGATAACTTTGTATAAATTTGATTGGTTTTTTAAGTCCTTTTTTTTTTTTTTTTTTTACAAAATCAGCGTAGTAGGGGAATCACAAAACCCCTTTCCCCAAACATTTTTTTTTTCGTCGGTTGCTTTTTTCCCCAAAATATCATATGGCAACCCTGGTTCTTTTTTTTTTTCAAATTAATTTCTTTTGAGCCCTAAGTCAGCCGAAGCAATTGAATGCTCGTATGGCTTAACCGGCTCAATTTCGAACATTACCAGACTTTTAGAAAAGAAGAAATATCTGGTAAAGGGAGGAGCCAATCCCGGGGATTTGAACCGGGAAACCTCCGATCATCGTAGGGGCCGAAAGATTGGCCAGAATTAAATAACGTTGCGCGAGATATATTATAATATGGAAATTGTAAGGTCCAAAATTGGACGATCATTTTTTGGCTGCCATGTTTGTGAATGGTTCGTGAAAAAAAAATGTTATTTTAACCCGTTAAAAGGGTTGTGAAAAAAACATTATATTTTTAAAACCCATCCTGGATGAGTATTTTTCGGGTTTGATCAAGTTTTTCTGTTCAGTGTTCATTTAATTGTTTTGACGGATGCTGTGGTTTTTTTTTTAAATGTTTTATGCACTCGGCTCGGTTTCAACTCTACAGTTGAATAATAAGTTGAGTGGACCCCATTTGGCATTAGTAAAATAACATTGAAGAAGTTAAAGATGCATCCCTAATTGGAAGGAATTTTAATATGATTAGTTGCAGTTTCTGATGTTGATATGTTTAGCCGCAACAAACGTGGCAGCGCGAACGAGACACGTAATTTGATTTTTTTTTTAAATAAATTATTCCGCGAAACTTGAATTTTTCCGTGTCGAAGAAAAATCGTAACCCGTTTTATCTTCTGAAAAGCGAGATTCTGCGAAACGGGTCATGACCCCACCACACCACCGTAACCCCCTTTTGCTCACGGAAAATAGGCCTATACAGGTGTTCGCTTCGACGATGGCAGAACTATTAACACCAGTTTCACTTATTCCAGGCAAATTGTGCGCTGCGGGGATTCGGATCTCTTGTGAAATATTGATAAGCTCGAGTATAGTTGGTCATAGCTCAACAGGGGTGTGAGTGGGGAAGGGGGGAGTTTGACCGCGCGTGACGGGAGGGGGGAAGGCAGTACAGGAGAGTCAATGAACGCCGCGTGAACCCCCCCCCCCCCCCACCCCCTTTTCGGGTCGGAACTGTGACCAAAAACTAGGGCGGGAGAAAGGTGAAAATACGCTCCTTGGGTGGCAAAAGCCTACCCTTAACCTGGGTATGCACACACATACATGCCACAGTCATGTTACGAACGCCCAAATATCGGTAATCAATAGCGTTTTGGCGGAAGGTAAGACCTTTTGTGGGAACAACAGAGTGACCAAACACACAATCGATGTTGTGTTGTCCAGCGTGGCTTCCGGGCTGGAACAGTTTACAACTCATCACACCCCCTCTTCCTTATGGACTCGACTGACCGGTAGTACATTTTTCCTACCCATTTCCTCAGTACCTGGGTCAACACGTTTTGCTGTCTGTAACATGAGAACAAATTTAGCGTTAACTGTTCGAGAGTAGTTTTAGGAATATTTATTTGTAAATAAACGGAATGGAAACCAAATTGGAAAATTGTAGCACAAATTTAATTATTTTTCATCACCCTTAAAATTTAAAGGAATTACTCTTGCAGTAAAAACAAGTGCGTTCTTTTTTTTAGTTTAAAGGTTCATTCCTCCCAACGCCATTTTTCGCGATCCTCCACAAAAAGTACGGCCCCCTAAAGTTCTATTTACTTACAGTTAGTTTCTCCCTTGCTAAAGATCCGTTTTAAAATGTGGCGTCTAGGAGATTTTCTGTTAAATATTGGGAACTATATTTAGTAACATCCTGCTATTAAATGATCCTTTGCGAGCTTACAGTAACCATCACGTTTCATTCGTGTGTGCGTGTGTGTGTGTGTGTGCACGTACTTATTTTTAATCGTTTGCTAATTACCATGAGATCAAAAATCAAAAGGACTAACGCGGTAAAATTTTAAATTATTTATTCCAATAGATTGCCCAAGAAAAATTGTAAGATAACTAGCCAAAAAAAGTGAGATGTTAAAATACGAAAATCATTCCGGTTTGTGACGACACAATTTTTGCATTCATGCTGTTTCGTCAGCTATCTTAGTTGGCCTTGTATTACTCCGCAGAGTCTCGCGAAACGGTGCGGTGGTAACTAGGGATGTGCCGATTATCGGTATCATATCGGTATTGCCAGTTATCGGGGTTACCGATATATCGGTACTGCCGATGTGCCGATATGCCGTATTGGATCACGTAGAAGCCGCACTTTTTTCGATGTATACGAAAACGACGATAACTTCGCTAAATATCGGCCGATTTTGGACGTTCAAATACACCATTTTAACCCTTTTTTGCCAGCTTTCCAAAGGCGTAAACCACAAGGCATTAGCTCCACCCGTTCTGAAGTTATATATAAAAAACCATTTAACTTAACATTTTTCAACAAACGTGGCTTGCAAATAGATAAGAAAAACTGCTGTTTGCTTGTATTTTAGAACTAATATATCCTAAAGTGCTCATCTGTTGATTAATTAATATCAACATTTTCACATATTTAGATTTTTACATCTTACAATTGTGCAGAAAATATTTGGCTGCATGTACTTTTTTTTTGTGGGGTAAGGTCTGGGGAAAATAGCTGCAGGGAAAAAAGCTTTGTACTACAAATTTTTTAATTTTCTTTAATATTTTTATGAGGTTACATTAAATACAAGTTGTTTTCTTGTAGTACATCGGCAGTAGAAGCTGCACCGCACTTTCATTTTTTGCAAAATAATCCTTATTTAGTGTTATCGGCATTCCGTTTTAACAGTAATCGGTGTCGGTACATCGGCTAAAAAAGCTACATCGGCACATCCCTAGTGGTAGCATGCGCGGATGGAGATCTGCGCGTGGCTGTTATAAGGCAGGCGGGGAGTGTACCTTTAATTAGAGTTTCATACAAAATGCAGTTTAATTCATTTCGCCTAAATTGAATCATTTATTAAATTCGTCGCTTGTCATCTTTAACATTTTTTTTTTTTCGGTTTCGAGTTTTTTTTTTCTGTTCCCTTGACTTGGGAAGGGAAGAATAAGGATTAGTCACGGATTTTTAACTTTTTAGTCATTTAATTCTTAACTTGCCACGCTGAACTCACTGACTTTCATGGTGGCTGTCACGCACTTGAAAAGGTGCTAAAGTGACATTGAAGTTGGGAGATTTTAGGATTCACTGCTTTGCTGGACATCCGTGGATTAATAACTCGACCTTGACAATGTTTTTTTTTTTTTTGCTAACTGAAAAATAAAATCTTTCTGGTGTGCGCGGATGAATCAGGGTTGCCACATGCGCCTTTATGCTTTCTTCGGCATTTTTCTTGAATTTTCGTCGAAAACGCTTTTTCAATGCCTTCTTGAGGCTTTTTCCTTGCTCTTTATTTTCTATTTTTCAAATTGTTTGTATGGAATCGCGCTGGGGAGTTTCTGAGTTTAACGGACACCCCCCCCCCCCCCCTCGGAGGCGCATTTTTTTTTTATATTTGTTTTTATTTGAATTGACCAAGTGTAAGGAGTACCTGCCTGAAGCCAGAAATCGGCTAAAATGCATTAGCTTTCCCGTCATGGGGGAGCTCACAACGCTCCCCCAGACCTCCTAGATGTAAGGAGAGGGGGGGGGGGAGGCACAAAATATTTGGTGGAAACCCCCCCTTCATAAAAATCCTGTCTTCACCCCTGTCACGTTAATTCACGTCAGAATACGGGCTGTTGTTTAACTTTATACAGAAAACTAAAAAAAAAATTCCGTACCTACCCCGGGTTGCGGTAATGTTACTAAACAGTCGGTTCTCATGTTGAAATAACCTGTGAAAGACCTTCACCATACCATCTTCCCCTTTTTGTGTCGTCATCAAGTTTTATTTGCCAACTTTTTCTGGCATTCACGCGTCCCATTCTGTATGGTCACCATGAAGTGGACTTGAAGGTCTCCAGTGTTGACTTACCCTTGACGGGGCGCCGCCCCCCCCCCTCACGGCACTTTCTGTGGACTTCCGCGCACAACCCTCCACGCTGGAGGTCACTCATGACGTTGGAGGAGACGACCATTTTGAAGTGATGACGTAATTTGGTCTTTTAAGCTGGGACCCCCTGGTGGGCGACGTGTGTTCGTTCGTTTGCTTTAAAAAGGCGGACGCCTGGGGGCCTCGAGAAAGACTGACGCACGACCATCTGGGAGTTGGTGGGACGGTTCCATGGCCTAGAAGCATTCTTCGCATTGTTACGTATTGTGCGTTATTGTTGCCTGTATCTCGGAGTGTGGGTCAACAACAGGATGACAGCGAATCGGTCGGAATGAAGAGTTTTTGTTTGTAGGATGTATTTGGAGGGAGGGTGGGTCCTTTGCAGCTCTCACCCCCCCTCCCTCCCATACTCAAGTGCGCAGTAAACATTCGAATAGCAATTTTGGCCCCTTTCACCAAATTTCTGTTTGTCGTTTATAGAAAGAATTAAAACTTTTAATGTTCATTCAACATTGTTGAATTTTTACGTTCATATGTCTGTACGAATCTGTCGGGGGGGTGAATGCACAAATTCAATGCGAGAAAATGAATAATAGCAGCGTAGATTTCCGCCGACAATATATGTATGATTGAAACCGTAAAACTGTTTAGTTAAAAAAAAAAATTGAATTGTTGAGGTGGGGAAGCTCCCGTCGTTTCCCTCTGGATCCGTACCTCGGCTCTGGCACCAAATAAATATTCAAATCGACGTAGCTTTTTTTTCCAGGCGTCTCATATATAGCTCACACATACACACGAAACGCGTTAGCTGGCACTAATAATTCATATAGCGTGCAAAGCTATCTATTTACCGTACTACCAAAACTGTAATTATTGTTAGGCCTATTTACCTAAAGAACACGTATGAATGTTTGGACACTCATCGGTCACGTTATGAATGAAATGACTGGAATTTAAAGGTAATAACATAATGGCCACAAAAAGGCTAATGCCATTTACCATTTCTCTTTTTTTTTTTTGCCCTTATATTTTGATGTGTACGTATTTCCATAGCGCTCTCTCTCTAATAGCATGCTCGTATACAAATTCGAACATAATCATACTACAAAAGAGCTATTATGATATGGTAGTACATACCCAACGGGTGGTCAATTGAGAGTTAGGCCCGCGAGCGAAATGTACAGTTAGCACGCCATTTCCGTCATTAGTGAGTAATTTTCGTAATTGGCGTTGCGTAATACAACAATTTGCTACAAATGGGCTTTCTCTTGGTGTGATGTGAGCTACTGTCTGTCTGAGAGTAATTTAACAATAAATAAATAACTCTATTCTCGAAGCGTCAAATTACTAATCGTGGTTGGAAACAAGGTGGATTTGTGAAGCGATTATTAGTTACGTCGTGTTTTCATTCAATACTGTAGATCTGTGCACTCGTCAAAAACGACTGGATTTGCAATAAAACACATCAATCAGTTTGCGCAAGTTAGGCGTAAATACATCGTTATCGGTACCATAACTTTATACACGGAAGTTTTAGAGATTTACTAAGGCCTGCATTTAGAATAGGTTATTGGATGGTTTCGTTTTCGGTTTACGATAAAGTATTTATTTAATTAGTCAATGTCTTTATTTTTTTATATTTTTTTATGGTTGTAGACAAACAACAGGAGTTATCTAAATACGAAACCGAAACTTGACTGATTGTGTTGCATTCTGGACCACGCGATCGGTCAAATAGTTTATGAAAGAAAGCAAAGAGATACACCTTCGTCAGACGGCGTGTTCCTATCCCAGTCGGTATTGACACAATATGGTGGTTTCCTAGCCGTGGGGAGTTCAGAACATCTCAAAAGCCGCAATACAACTAGCAGAGCTTAGGATATAAAGTTAGATTTGAAAAATCCAATCTAGTTATTTCATAAATTTAGGAACACACAATAACCTACTAGGTTTTGTTAAAATTAGAATTGTTCTAAACGATCGATGTCCTTCAGAAATTGCTATTCGAATGTTTACTACGCATTTGAGTATGGGGGAGGGGGATCCACTATGAAATCCCCCTCCCTCCCTCCAACAGAAACTCTTCATCCCGACCGTTTCTCTATCATCCTCTTGTTGACCCAGACTCTGGGCGAAAGGGAACAATAACGCAGTCTACGTAACAACGCGAAGAATGCTTTTAGGTCAAAATTGTAGAAAAGCTCCTAGATTATGAATGGGCTTTCCTGAGGGACGGTATCCCGTCAAAATTGGTCGCAGGTGCAACGCTGGATTCTAATTCGATGGATGAGCGTAGGATTATCAGGGAATTAGGGATTATTTAAGGAATAATCCGAGAACGAATTAGCGTTTGTTCCTACAAACAAAACCTTGGACAAATCTCTAAACAGATTTCTTATTTCTGGCTGGAGTTTGTTATAGCGTGAGTTTGTTATAGCGTGAACAGAAATTTACGGGTTTACGCGGCAAACAAACCAAAAAATAAAAAAAAAACATTGCAGAAGCCACAAAATGACCTAAACGAGCTAAAATTTAGAAACCGGAGGTTGTCCCTCTCCCTCACCTCAAAAGCCTTACATCTAGGTATGGGTGTAGAAATCCTTTGGCCACTAGCCAGTTGGCGATTAAATTAGGCAGGTTAGCGATTAAAATATTTCTCCAATAGCCAATTTGGCCGGTGGATTGGAGGGTGATAAATAGGGCTGAAATTAACTGAACGTATTTTTTCCTTCTTGTTGGCAAATTTCATAAGGATTTTTCGTCAGATTTCCAAAGGACTTGATCCTAAGCTATAGCTCTTAGTTTCAGAAGTTAAGGCAAGAAATATTACGGATAGGGAGGATTTCTTTATTTTCAAATAAGTTTTCAAAACCTGTCTTCTTCAAAGCCAGTGAAAATACCACAATTTATAAGAAACTTGTGCTTGGCAAATTGCGTTGATCACCGCATCTAGATTGAATGAATTTTTTTTTTATATTGGTTGCTGGCTTCCAGTGTCTTAAAGAACTTTTTTATTTGGCGACAAAAGTTTCTCAGTTGACGACTAAAAATTATGCTCTACCGGCTAATGGCGAGTTCAAAAAACTGTGAATCTGCACCTATACATCTAGGATTTTATTGCAACGACTTTTTGTTGAATTTTGTGATGTATGTTTGCCACGCCAGAAAGTTTGCAGTCTTATTGTCATGGATTACAAGACTGCAAACATACACTGAAACGATCT
>JAHWFP010239396.1:0-37339 GCA_023313725.1 Lithobius niger
GAATCTGACTCCTTTTCAGTCTTTATGAAGAGTCTGGCTCCCACTCATGTTGTTAACAATTGCACATGTAATATTGCTCTTCCTTCTATTTAGTTTAAAGACAGGGTTAAATGATTCCGCTCCTTAGTGCACATGTGACTACTCTAGCCTGCAGGATCTGTGTCTTCTCCAACCATTAGACAACAATAATGCAATTCCTGGGTATTCTTCGACCGTTAGACAGCTACAATACAAGATTTGAGGTCATCTTCAGCCATTAAGCAGCTGCAATACAGGATTCAGCTCTTTTTCAGCCATTAGGCTGCTACAATGCAGCAACCGTATTTTCTGAGCTATTAAGCAGCTATAATACAAGATACATGCTTAATAGGGTCTTTTTAGAGTCTTGATAGGGTCGTTTTCAGCCGTTACGCAGCTACAGTGCATTCGTTAGCCGATATGCAACTATAATAGAAGATCCAGGTCTTCTCCATCAATTAGTCAGCTACCATTATCTGGGTCCAACTTCAGCTCTATAGCTAGCTACAATACGGGATACGGGTCCGCTTTAGCCATAAAGCAGCTACAACGCAGGATCCGGCTCTTCTTTAGCTGTCTTCTTGTGCCATTAGGCAGCTACAATATAGGGTACGGACCTTCTTCAGCCGTATGCAGCTACACTTACAGGATTATAACTCTGTTACAGCTGTATAACTTCAATATGTAAACTTGATTGAGTCCTTAGCAAGTTTGATTTTTGGTTGGTGTGTGAAGTTTAATATTGCTTTCAGCTTATGAGTTACTTTTTAGGCAATTTGGACCATCGGGTGGTAACTCCTACTATTGCAGTGAAACTGATCTAAAGGGAAGCTGCCGAGAGCTATTGCTATGCTGCATAGATCACATGATTGCTGTGACACTTATGGGACAAACAACATCGTTCTAACAACAACGAGTCGTGCTGATAGCATGATCATAACATGTGTTTACTTCCTGCATGTACACTAGGCCATGTAATTCCATAGTGGCTGATTACGTCACAATATCTCAAAATTTCTAACCAAACCATCGAACTTGGCACATTTTTTATTTAGACAAAAAGGTCTAAATTCGATTTCCTTTAATTATGTTCTGACATGGTTTTTAGTGTGAAAACAACGGTTTAGCAGAAAATGAAAAAAAAGTGATTTTTTCGTCCAAAATTTGATTTTTGACCTTCGTTTGACCCCTTAAGCTACCTTTTAGTCTAAGCTGTCAGACCCAAAACTGTCATGAGTAGTATTAAGGTATGATGCGCCACATTTCAAACGCTTTTTCCCTTTGTAAAAGCAACGATTAAGCAGAAAAAGCACAAAAATGTAATTTTTCGTCCAAAATTTGACCTTTTGACCTTGTTTTGTCCCCTTAAGCTACCTTTTAGCCAGAGCTGTCATATCCAAAGATGTCAAGAGTACTATTAAGGTATGATGCACCATATTTTAAATACTTTTTTCCTTTGTAAAAGCAACGGTATAGCAGAAACTGACAAAAATGTAATTTTTCGCCAAAATTTGACCTTTTGATCTCCATTTCAGCCCTTAAGCTACCTGTCAGTCAGCTGTCATACCTTGAAATGTGAAGAATAGTATTCAGGTATGATGCGCCACATTTTAAACACTTTTTCCCTGATATGGAGACTGGTTAAGCTATTTTTTGGCTTGGCTCATGGCGGAAAATAGGCACTTCCGGTTTCCACTTCCGGTTTGAGAAATTCAGTTGGCCCTATATCCAGATTTCATCAGTATACTAAATTAGCATCTGTGCCAAATTTGGTGCTTTCCTCACTAAAATGCAGAAGTCACTCTATTTTAGTGGCTTACCTGCCCCACTACTAAACGTGGACAGCAGTGTACGACTACATGGTGTTCAATTTTGGAACTCTCTTCCTGAATTTGCTATGACTGCGCCTTTATTGAACTGCTGCGAAGATATGTCTGATGTATTCCACCTCCGATGTCATAATACTGTACTCTTGTTTATAAAGATTTGTCAAAATTATGTTCGCAGTTAGTGCTTCTTTAAGTATTGGCTATGATGATTATTTTAACATTACTGATGTTACTTACGTTACTTGATGACAAAGTACAATTATTTATCTTGGAGTAAATAATGAAATTATTTATAGAATACTTTAACAATTATTTACTATCCATATCGTTCGCTTGTCTCATCCATTGGTGTCGATCCATGCTTCATGTAATTTCTTTGATTCAAAGAGCATAACAAAATCGATGTACTGATTTTTTTCGACGCAAATTAATTGCAGTTATTGCTCGCAGTTCGTCCATCAGAATCCTCAACATGCACGCATTTCATCTACAACGTTTAAAACATACGATGTGTTTGTTTGTTTGCACGTTTGTTCGTCTACTCCTCCAGAAGTAAGCCCCCTACTCGGTGAAGGTGAGAATAAATGAAAGATTCCAAAAGAAGTGAGAAACTCACTGAAAAGGTTCAGTTTACGTGGAAATTGCTCACTTCGTTCACTCAATCTACGTACTTCCGTATTGCGAAAACGGAATGCTTGACGCCCGTTTAAACCCTAGAGGTCTGCCTTTTTCCGTGCATCCGTCACTTGAAGCAAAACCGATTTTAAGTTTTAGTATGGTGCAAAATATGTCGTCCTGTATACGTTTGTTTTTGGCACGTAAGTGTATTTCTGACATTCGTACTTTGAAATGCAATCTCAAAGTTCATAACACGTATCAACAATGGCTAGCCCGAAACAAAGTGAATGTTGATTTTCTACTGATTTTTAGATCCATTATCATCATGTTTTGTTACTTCGTGCTGATGCAAAACATGACGTCATTACATTCGTATGAGTGCGTGCGTGCGTGCGTGTTTGTACCTCTACTATTCTTGAACCAAGGAACTAAACAGAAAAGGGAGTACGACCAAACGAAAGGTAATTAAATTGCATATCGGTTATGTCTATTTTAATCGCTGTTACTTGATGTTATGACCCTCAAATACGCGAAAAAAACCTGCAAAAAATAAAGTTTTTTTTTTACCATGATGATGTTTGTTCATGACGCATAGTTTGTCCATGCAAACCTCCTTGAGCTAAGCGAGAAGACGCCATCGGAGCGAGCGTAGCGAGGATGCGGCTAGTACGTTTTTAATGATGTAGGTAATTATGAACTTATTTAACGTCGTGTATAATATTTTTACTCAGGGGCAGTGGTGTTTAGCCGTGTTGATTAGTTGTGCTGTTTATCCCACATTTGCATTTATCTGTTTGAAGTCCACATGACTACAGTCAGTGATTGGTATCTGTAGGTAAACACAAACAGCATCGAGCATTGTGTTGTTTATCTACTTGAACGCCAACTTGTTACTGTAACCATGCATTTATTAATTTTACATAAACAGGGATAATTAAGGACGGAAAAGCCAAAGGCTCAACAAGAGTTAAATAAATACAGATGCAAACCTATTTATGTTGCCTTTTGGACTTATACGGCAGACTGCTTGAGTCGGGAATCGAACCCACGACCTTTGAAACCATGTCAGTATGGCCATGTCAGATGTGGCTCAGCGGTAGGACCTCGGCCTTTGGTTTTAAAGGTCTTGGGTTCGATTCGCTGCTCAGGCAGTCTGACATATAAGTCCAAAAGGGAACGTAAATAGGTTTGCATCTGTATTTATTTAAGAG
Source organism: Lithobius niger (assembly GCA_023313725.1). NCBI lineage: Eukaryota > Metazoa > Arthropoda > Chilopoda > Lithobiomorpha > Lithobiidae > Lithobius > Lithobius niger. Next base: position 3,677 of record JAHWFP010239396.1, read on the forward strand.
GGATAATGATTCCACCGTGACTCAAGCAATGCTCGTAAAATATCTGTGTATAGATGATACCATGTTGATTGTTGATGCAGTGGATGTTAAGCCAACGAGACACAGAATAAAAACTGGGAATTATACCGCATCAGGTCTAGGCATAATCGATTAGATCCCAAAGGTTATTCTTTTGTCAGTACATATATAGCGTAAAGTTGAATTGCGTTACGTCTGTAAAAGAGTAACGCATCGGCTGTATAAACTCGGTAGACTTGAAAGTAAAATGTATGGTTTCCATAATTTCAATAAACAGATTTATTTTTTTCCCCCCATATTTGGTACTTCGCATTCTGTAGAAAGCTATAAACACGCCGATGCGAACTGAGTTTTTCTTACTGTCTCGAAAACAGGTTCTCTAAAAGTACAAGCAAGCCACACACACAGACTCGTCGCCATGCGCCATTTTATCGTTTTTGAGCGAAAGTGGAAAGCTGTGAATTTGGCCATTTGTTCCTTTCCTGCCCGGTTCTTGATCTTTTATTCTGATAGAGGTGGCGAGGGAAGGAGCCGTTAAGAAAGCTGTTCGGAGTTGCGCGGGAAATTGTCACCCTCGTCGTTTCGGGATCGGCCGGAGGGAATGAGCTGTCGGCCAAAGTGGCCAATGGGGGACGGTTCTAGACTGATTTCTTTTTTGCTTTTCGTTCCACTTTCACTGTGTATGTACGGACGCACTCAGCATTCCTTTCTGTTCCGAAATGCGTGGCTCACCCGCCTTACAACTCTTTCAAGCTTGCCAGAGTAGTTGCTGTCGACATTCGGTTGCTCTGTGTTGTTTTTTAGAAGCTGTCCCAAACCAACTTCTAGCGATGAGTTTGACTTTTTTTGTGTGTGTGGTTAAGCTTAGGTAATATATTTCTTAAACTTTGCAGACGCAGGGAACTCGTTAGAAAACCGTCGTGTTTCGACTCCTAATCACTTTTCTTCAAGTTGTGTTCCCTGGGCAGCATCATTAGCTTTAGACTGTTTTTCCCACGTCCTATGATACGCTTTCCAAATTATGGTAAAATACTTCGTACTTACTTTGCAGGCACATAAAACTGTTGTGGAAACAATCCTATACTTAGACCTCTTTAACTTTCCTGCATAAAGTAGCTCTTCCTCGAGGCACCATCCTTGGATTTAGTCTGTTTTCTCCTAAACCTAAAAGATCGCAGTACAGTCGTTTAATGATTACTTTCCAAATTGATTGAAAACTTTGGAAACACTGTAAAGGTTAACGTAGGCAAACAATTGCAGAATATCTAGCAAACTTTTAAAACTTTACAACTATTTAGGAAACTAATAGGAACCTCATCGACTTTCCAGAAAACTGTAGTGTTGTTCTCAATACTCCACACGCGTTCTGGCACTGGACCCAGGTTCACGATTCTTGGAGTGTCTGTGTTGTGCCATCCTTAACGGAGGCACACCTCACACTATTAGCTGTTCACCACAAGGGCTGTTAGTTAAACAGGATAGTGGTGTGCATGCCGCCTGGAGGTGTACATACTGCATGATTAAAGCATATACACTATAAGGCTGCGCCGCCCTCGGGAGAACTGTGTCCGTCGCCATCCTTGTTAGAACCTTCGATAAGCAATGTCAGAATATTGCAATTAGGTGAATAGGCAATAGTGGGAGGTGTGCCTTCGTAAAGGATGGCACACCGCTATACAGACACTGCGAGAATCGTAGCTAATGATGCCAAAAATGGAACCTGTGTCGACTGCCAGAAAGCGTGTGCATTATTGAGAACAACTAGTTATCTAAAAAGTCAATACAGCTCCTATTAGTTTCCAAAATAGTTGTAAAGTTTTTAAAGTTTGTTAAATATTTTGCAATTGTTTGCCTACGTTAACCTTTCAAGTTCTTCGAAAGTTTTCATACAATTTGGAAAATAATCATTGAACGACTGTACTGCATTCTTTTAGGTTTTAGGAGAAAACAGACTAAATCAAAGGATTTTGCCTCGAGGAAGAGCTACTTTATGCAGGAAAGTTAAAGAGGTCTAAGTAGGATGGTTTCCACAACTAGTTTTCTATACCTGCAAAGTATATACGAAGTTTTTTACCATAATTTGCAATGCTTATTATACGACGTGGGAAAAACAGTCTAAGTGACATAAAACAGTGACATAAAACAGTGACATAAAACATGCGTTTATGGATCACGGAACGAAATGGAAAAGAATAGGGAGGCGGGAAATCGTTTTCATCTACGTATCACTAGATTAAAATACCGTACGTGCAATGATTATTTCCTCACGACTCAAGCAATGCGGTGTTAAATTAAAAGAAAACGTCAGTGCTAACAGATTATTCAACAATAATTGCATACTGCTTAAATGAATCATCACAATGGGGCTTGAATGAACGAAAAGGTTAATGCCATCACTAAGTAGAATCGCATAATTATCGTCGTCTAAACTGCAAAAAAATCGTAACTGCATTTTTCATGATTTTCGGTTTATGGTGTCAAAAGGTGGCTCTAGTTGGTGTCCTCCGTGTACCTGCAAAAGCGAGTATCAGTCAACCAATCTGAAGACCCCAAAATAGTCACGTGCCCGAAGCCCTAAGGCCCTATGTCCCACATTTCATTTTACCAGTCAACAATCAACTTTTTAGCAAAGGAATAACACGTGCACGAAGAATGAATCTGGAGTTTGCTGAGTGGCGTTGTTCCCTAAATACAATGGTTTAAAACGATGTAAAACAATCAAAATGATCGTTTAAGGTCCCGTAACTCCGGAATGGATCGACCAATCGAAAAAGTGGTCTCTGTAAGGTTGAAGCCCAGAAAGATTTCTGGCTCAGATCATGTTTCAGATTTTAGGTAGGTGCAGTATCTTTTTCTGAAACCGTGTCAGCCAGGAACAAGAAGAAGAAGAAGAACAACAACAACAAGCGAATAGTTTTCAAATTTACGTTTGACTCTCTACGTTTACTCTTGCACGGAATTGCATAAAAGTTGGTGTAAAGTTGGGGAAAGTTGCTATTTACTATCTGGCCAAGTTTGGTCGAAATATATTGAATAGACACGGAGAAATTAATAGTTTTAGTTTTGCTGAAGAGAGGATTTCAATCATATATATATATATATATATATATATACACGGCTATCGCCTGAGTGGCTATCGCCGTGTATGATTACAAGCAAGCGTTAATAAGCATACATTTGCTTGTGTCGTTGCCTTCTAGCTTGATTCCGAAATACCCCTTCAGACAAAAATAAAACTTTTCCTTCGACAAACTTTCCTTATTTCATTGTTGGCAGAACCCACTAGTAAGTTCTCTCAGAATCCACTAGTGGGTTCTGCCAACAGTGGCTTTCTAACAATGGTTCATTGTTCGGAATCCACGACGAGAACCATGCGTGTGGTATAAGTAAGAATCTAACGATCACTATTATCTTTTAACATTCTCTTTAAACTTTCGGCGCACGAGACTAATCATTGCTACGTAGCGAAATGGTCGGCAACAATAAGACTTCTATAATAAAAACAACACCAATAATGAGAAATTGTGGGTGATTTACTTTCTGCCTCTCCCAGAGAGAAAAATGACAAAGCTAGGCGAAAACATTTTTAAAGAAACTTAATTTGACGTCGCGCTCACACACAAAAGATCTAGACACTCGCTAGTTTGTCGCGCCAAGTTAGGCAACAAACATCACATCAATTCAATTGTCAAGGTTGTAAACCATTGTAGCGTGACGCCGTAGCGTCAGTGTCTAATATCCTGAAGCATTGTCTAGCACATTTCTGGTACGTGTGGGCCATTTCTGGGCCTTAGGGCTTCGGGCAGATGACCAGGAGTGGTTAACGCTCGTTAAACCCTTTAAACCCTTTTTTTTTTGGTACGTGTGGAAAAATAATAATGCGGCACAAAAGCTTAAATTATCGTAAAATAGAGCGCAATGACCCACCTGACAAAAATTAACTTGTCTAGGAATGTTAGCTAAGTGGCTTTCAATGCAAAATTTGACCTTCAATATCGTTGCAAATGTGTTGGTAATTCTTCTAGTTCGCTCATCACCATGTTAATTCCCACAGGGTGATTATTCACCGATACCGAGATAACGGGAAGGCTTCCAGCTATGAAATTTGACGAAGGGCTGCAGTACGATACGAACTGCATACCTTTTGTTGTTTACAGCCCAGAGGTGAAACAAGAATTGCGTGGCGGGGCGCGTAAGTTCGAAAGTATTGTTATAACAATTGTTAGTATTGTTGGCATCGCCTCTGATTGGAGGGTCAAACTTCGGACAATGATAACGTGTTGACTGACTCACACTAGTGTGTCGTTACCAATCTAAACAACTTTGCCAAAGAAAATGCGTCTTCGTCCAATTCACGAAATACAAAGTGTCAAAATAAAGCCAAAAACTGATAAAGAGGCCACCAATTGAGAATGGTTCGGCCTCACAAAGGAGCGATATGAACTAAATAAAAAATAATAATACTAAAAAACTGATAAAGAAGCAAATAAGTTGAGAATGGTTCGGCCTCTCAAAAGAGTGAAATATGAAATTAAAATATTAGAAAAATTACTACTCAAGCTATTGCTGACGTGCAATTTATTACACATCTGCAGGCTAGTTGAGTTGAGTCTAATACACAATTTAAAAAAAGAAGTCCTATCACATCAAAAACCAAAACTGGTGAAAAGGACCGCCAAGTTCCGAATGGTTCGGCCCTTCAAAGGAGTGATATCAGCACACCAAAACATTCGCCAAGTTAATCGCACCGAATAAAACTTTGGAAGTTAAATGAAAACTAGAACATTACTACCGAAAGTAGCAATGTTCTAGTTTTCATTTCACCTGCATTCTATTAGTCGATGCGATTAACTTGGCGAATCTTTTGGGGTGTTGATATCACTCCTTTGAAGGGCCGAACCATTCGAAACTTGTCGGTCCTTTTTACCAATTTTGGTTTTTGGTGTGATAGACCTGGCCACACCAATTTTTAAAACAGTACATTCAACACCACCAGTTCGAAGAAAGGATTTTGGCAAGGAAGTAACATTATTAGCTGGCGAAAAATTGTTTCATACAACTATGCTTCAGTGTTCAAATTTTTAAAACGGTGCGTCCAATGATTTGAGTCACAGGATGCGCTGATTGAGTGAGCGAAGCGAACGGAAATCAGTTTCTGGTAGCCATTCTGAGCAAAGATTTGATTGAAGAAACTTAATTTGGTGAAACAAGGACATATATACAGATGAGCGACCAAACCGTTCCAGTGTTGCAAGCGGTGCATCCAACACCAGCTATGCGCTAGCTATAGAGCATTGTAAAACTACGTATTTCCGTCAATGTAGGAAAAATAACGCGACTCTTCACTACCTTCACAGTTAGTCCAGTTGGCTTTATAGATAAAATCCAAGTAAGTTGATTCGGTGGGGGTGTAAGGGAATATGACTTCAGTCTATAGACTGCACACAATTTTCCAGGAAGGCACCGCTGTCCTCTACATGTCATCTAATATGGATTTATGAAGGGCGGCTCAGCCTCAGACCCGAAGCATTACATCCATGTCCACACGTCGAACTATATTTTAGAAAGCTTTTTGACAAACGTGGACTTACCTGAGAGTCGAATTATTTGGTGGAGTACTTCCCGTTCCTAACGATAAACTAACAGAACTCAACGTTCATCCTGAAGAATACGAAACTTATTTCTGTAGAACTGGCAAGAGAATAATGTATTCTTACAATAAAAAAAAAAAAAGAAGAGAATTCAACGTACTTTTATAAAAGCAAAGAACTGAAAGTATTTGCGTAATGGAAGAGCACTCAGTCTACCGTACCATGAAAGATACATACGCCACGGTGCTTGGAAGTGCAGCTCGATGTAAGAAAAAAAAGGAAATTGTTGAATTAACGTTCTTTTCAACTGCTAAGGTTATCTGGGGACGGAGCGGAACAATTTTAACAGGAAATACCTAGGATCTTTTACATGCCATGATCGACATGAACACGATGGAATATCCGGGTCCCTTCTCTTCCTGAATGAACAGGGGTGGGCCGAAGCCAGGATACTTGGGGCGGGGTGATTGTGATATTTCAGCATTCATCATAGTGAAAACACAGATATCGTTGCAGTCTTATAACCACAGATATGTCTGCACATCTGTGTAACATTTTAAATCCTGTGAAGTGCTTTACGTGATTCAGCAGATATTATACCGTAAAACTCCAAAAGTAACTTCAAATCTGAGAACGTTGCTGACTATCCCCTGCAGAGTCCGTTACGTACCCATTAACCTGTCAGTAAAATTAAGCACCCTGGGCAAAATCACAACAAAACACTACAAACCTGATGAATTTACGTGTAAACAGATTATCTTTAAGGCATTTACAACTTTGATGGTCCGTTTACTTTTAGTATACAGACTGACTGATTGTAAAAAAAAAAAAAAAAAAAAAAATCTCAAAAACGTTAGGTTAACCGAATTGCAACCAGACAACGTTGACAACCAACTTACCAAAGAAGAGGAGGTCGCGCGAAAAGGGGAGTGGAGTGGAGTGTTGAATCTGGCGCACGCGCGTACGCCCCCTGATTGCCACGAGGAAAAAGATAATTGAAGAAGGGTGGCGCGAAACGAACTTCGGGAGCCAAGTAAATCTTTGAACTCGAAGGGGGACCGTGTCGAGCGGGCGAGCGTGTCAGCAGGTAGGAGATGGAATTATCGTGGCTGCATGCTTTGCGTCAACCTTACAGAAAAGGTCTCATTAAAACTTGTTATTGACAAAGCCAAACTCGAGGGGTGAGCTTGTAATTCAATGAAGGCCGCAAAGTCTAATTGGCATGCATGCAAGTGTGACTCATTCCCATTGGGCGAAACCGAATGGCGATTGGCCAATCTCAATCAAAGCTTGTCCCTCGAGGCGGCGGCGACGACGACGACTTGCAATGAGAGTCCTTCCGCCATTAAAAAAGAGGGGGTGGGGGAGGGGGAGGGGGGTTAGATTTCTCACCACTGCGACGATGCCAGAGATAAAATACCAAGTTCAAAGCTGTTTTACTACAAACTTAGTGTCCCTGATGTCTTATGTGCTGAGAATGCTTAAAAAAAAGCTTCCTTTACCGTGGTGCAACGGAGAAGACAGAACCCAGCAGAGTGTGTCACAACTCTTGAGTCTGTTTCTGTCGCAAGCCACAAACTTATACAAAACACACACTTCTCCAGTCAGGTAGCGTGCACAGACGACCGACTGGGGCAGAGGCAACTTTTGTAAACGAGCACGCTGATTTTTTTTTTCCTGGGGATTTTTATTTTTTTTTGTCTCATTAATTGTTTTTACCCTTTTTTAAAGCTTGCCTCTCTTTTTGCCCTTTATGCTAATTTCCTGGCCTTCTTTTTTTCCCCTTTTATTCCTCTAAACCCTTTCTCTGGCAGCAGCACCAGCGTTTATCGGTGATTCACACTACTAAAATAGGGCATATTTATTTTACAGAAAGGGGGAAAAGGACGTTTTTTTCCGAAATGGGCAGGGGAAATTCTCCCCACCTGTTCCTCTCCTGTGCACGTTTCTGTCTCCAGTAAAGGAAACACACAACATAATCGGAGCCTTAATTGGCTTGTAAGGGTTCTCAGGGACATTCAGGGCATCGGTCATGATCACGGATTATTTCCGCGTACATTTCTGAGCCCTGTTTGAAATGCCGTAATGAAATAAAATGTCCTGTAAGGTTTCAGACACTGCAGTGTTGTTGTACTGTTTAGTCCACGTGAAACCTTACTGCTTTATTCAAATGTTTTTTTATTCCCCCATTTTTGCTTTTGCACACGGTAGGTCAGCTAATGATCGGTGCATTCTACTTGGCGAAACAACATCGCCGGTAAATGTTAAAAAAAAAACTAATCGTCTTAGTGTGCTTAGCACAGCTCCACAGGTAATTCAGGGTTCGTGCGAGTCTTTGAAAACCTGGAATTGTCCTGGAAAGTAATGATGAAATTCCATTCATGGAAAAGTGATTAAAAATCTTGAAAAATGATATATGTATATCCTCAGTAGGGTGATGAACGGAAAGTAGACAACGAGACAGAAGAACACTGAATATATTCAGCCGAGAAAGTTGTTGAGTGTGTAGCCTTACATTATTCTTCGTTGTGTCAGCATGAAACGTTTGAAATTTAGGCTCTGACTTTAATTGTATTTAGGTTTAAAAGGGTTGGTTACAGCAGTAAGGTTTCACGTGGGCTAAACAGTACAGCAACACTGCAGTACCTGAAACCTTACAGGAAAGTTTATTTATGTTCCTTTGCTGCTTTGACTTCGTTTTTGTTTTCTAATTCGTGCTACTTTGGCACACCACGCCGATTAGAATACATTGATTTAATGTTTTGTAACTTTATCAATTACGATTCGCACAAACCAATATGGAAACAAACCCTTTAATCTTCGGTCTTGCAGCTGGTGTTTGGTGATTGCCACTGTTGTGTGAAAACAATTTTTAAAACAATATAAAAGAATCAATCTGGGCGATCGTTTAGACCTCCCTAACCATGGACGAGGATGTTGTTGTGCATATTTTATCTTGAAGAAATTGTTGGTTGTATTTTACTTTGTTAGAGTGGGCGCATGGCTGTGGGCCGAGGCCCCGAATTAAGAAAGTATTGCTCCCTAACCCCTGAACCACTTGACTAATTAGAAAAGTACTTATTGAAAGGGCACATCTACAGAGCAATACGTATGTAATGAACTAAAAACCAGCTTTATAGGACTAATTTGAACTGTAGAGACCGTAATAGAAACGTGTCGTGCCAACAAGAGCAAGAACAAGCCAAAAATGAAAATCATGATTCCAGCTCAAGTTCAGATCTCCGATGTGACAACTTGAAAATTCATAAAAGTTCGGACACATGTTCACCAAGTTCAACAAAGTTTATATACTAAATTTGAGTGGGAAATATTGTGAGACATCGGAGAAATTAAGCATCGAATTTTCGTCTTTAACGTGGGATGTTGAGGTCAAATCTTACAGTAAAGGCGAACACCGCCTTTACTAAAAAATTACCTACGAGCAGCCTAACTAATTTCTACTGGAATAATTCAGGAGGAACTATAAGCCAACATGCAGACCAGGTACTCAGCGTTGCTTTGCACGGCAGCGATCGTTTAATACAGCTGGGTAACAACCATAATAACCAACCACGTGAATTTCAGGTAAATTTATATTACATTAGTGTACGTGAGCATACGTGTTAATGTGTCTTTAATAACTTCCAAGTAGACGTGCATGCTCCACTGTGAAGCAAACGTTTTAGTGGAACGGCAACGATGATAGATGGTGATAAAAAAAAAAAAACCAGCCTTCACCCCGTTTTCCTTTCTGGCTTCCTAATCAAACATTAAAAATTTTAAAGACCTGATATACAAGTCTTGATCGCAGTTCTAATTTTGAACTAAAACCGAGATAGGCAACCAATATTTACCTGGAACGATAACTCCAAATATTGAAAAGTTTCGTGTTTACCAACCTCTTAATGAAGCCAAGTCTAAGATCTAAGGTAAAACACGTCGTCGGCTTTGGATTTGTCTTGGTTTCTATGGTTTTCTTAGTTGTAAACAGTTTCAGGAAGAAAATATTCTTGTAAAATACTGCTTGTTTGTTTTTGTTGTGACACATCTTAGTACATGCAGTGCCGCAATGAAGGTTGGTGGAAAGAGTGTAAGGCATCCGGGCTCAGGTGGCAGAGGGCCCAAAAGGGACAAAATTCACTATTATTTGGTCTGGGTTGGTAGTCCCTTTGCCCCCAAAATTGTGTACTTGCTTAGGAGGGGACCAACATCTTGCCTATGCACCACCCTCCCTAGAAAAAGCTAGTTGCGGCACTGAGTACATGTAACCAAAAACTCGTGTAGAGTGTCAGAAATTCAGAATTTATAATAATTATATCGAATTAAACGCCAGCAATACGAAAAAGTCCCAACTTTTCAACTACAATATCAGATTTTCAATAACGTCTCTTCTAGCATAGCTTTTTATCATTCGAAAAGTGCGCGAAAGGGGCACAGCGTAACAGAATACATCCAATACAAAGGTAATTATATTAAAGTGTGCGCGGCCTATCTTGAGTTCGCCGCAGAACGGACACAGATAATCGATTGTACGTTTTTGGCAGCAGAGTGCCTTGTTGATATCCAAGATGGTTACAAAAACAATGGTGGCCGTCGATTAAAGCCGCCCCCTCCAGGAAGACTCTATTTTAGTCGCTCGTAAAATACTTCCAGGACTCAAGATACGCCGCGCACACAATAAGTCCCACACAAAAAATGTTTTACTATCTAGTTGGAAAATCGACTAAACTGTTCGAGTCATATCGTTAAAATTGCTACCAAGTGAAAAATGTATAACGATTGATAAAGTTCGGGAAATGAACTGGTAAAAAAAAGCGTAAACTATGCTCTGCTGGACCAAAAGAGTTTCATTATTAGTTGGGTATGATATTAGCCACGCTTTACATTTATTCACTTAATAAACCCCACTAGTCATTTTTAATAATAACACACACACTAATTAATGATGGCTCTTTAAACAAAAGATAAGTAGCAATTTAGTCTGTCCAACTTAATGAGCAATCTTCAGTTAAGCATGGTTCAATAATTAGTATGTCAAAGGCTATTGTGATACTTGGCCCATTATTAAAATATCCATAACGAGACAACCATAACACGGATCTTGATGCCTACATGACGGATATTAACTCACGACAATGTTATTCTGCACGAATATACGTTTCCCGTAAAAATGTTGAAAGATACCAACTAACTTTAAATGCAACTTGCAGAGGAACAAATCTGCAAATCCGAAACTGCAATTTCTCTACAATAAAAAGTCGGCCTACTGCTACAGGGTTCCCACCAAAATACTGAAATAATTTCCCTGCGTTTCCAGGTTTTCCAGAGTAACTGAGGTTGATTTCCAGGGTATTTATCAAAACTTCAGGAATGAAATTTTTCCACACATTTAACCTATTTTACTTGTTTTTTTTTACAGCTCAGTTAGTGCAAAATGAGTAGCCCGATTTAATGAACTTTTCGGCGTTAACACAGAAGTACAAGAATACATTTTACCACAATGTCTTAACAGAATATGGTTAATGCACTTAGGACTAGGCCTACAATTATTGCTTTGTTTTTTTACCTGAATTTTCAGTTTTTTTGTGAAAAATCGGAGAATTCCCTGCGTTTTCCCTGAGTTTCAAACGTAGTTTAAATTCCCTGAGTTTTCCAGGTTCTTCAGGTTGGTGGGAACCCTGTGCTTGTACAGTCTGGGTTTCGCCTCCTCACTTCCACGATCCATTCTCCCTTTTCTTGGAAATATATCTGATTGAAGCTGCTTAGAACAACGCATCAACGAAATCATAGAAGTGAATACGCCATTTTCCCATCTCACAATACAACTCAACATATCTGTTCCGCGACGTGGGGCATGGAAAGTTTCTGTTCTCGACAGATATCAGGACCCCGCATGGAGTAAAAATATCTGCTTGCGCCTTCCCGCGTCAGCTTTGCATATAAATACACAAGCGGAAGTGTGAGGTATGGAAAATCCCTCCAGATGCTCTACCATATGCCCCCTGTATAGGCGCAATTTCTCTAAGCCATCCTTAATTCTCATTTTCGGTTGCTAAGTATTGATATTTGAACTATTTTAGTGGTTTTTTTTTAATTCGCTACCAGGAGACTGAGGAACCAGTGTAAATAGCGAACTGTATGCTAAAGTGTGAGCCTAAGGGGTCTGACGGTGTGCACGACTATATGGTATGCCAGAGGCCTTCAGTTCGAGTCTTATTTCAGCCATTCCAGGACTTTTTTGGAAGAAAAGAAACTTTAATATTACGTGCTCATGTTGGTTGTGGCATGTAAAAGATCGGAAGCTTTTGCGTTTGGAATTGCCTAGTAAAATTGTCTCTTTCCATCTGGCTCCATGTCTTCTGCTAGGAGCACGCTAAGCCTCCAAATGCTAGCAGTCACTAGAATTAACTGGTTAGAATCTCTGGCCGATTCATGAATTATGGTGTTGTGAAAAGAGGTGTTGGGCTTTAAATCTTCCAGTTTATTTTAATTATAATAATAATTATTAATAAAAATTAGGCTGTGGTAACAGCAAGGAAGACGGTAGGGAAGTACTGTTACACCGCTCCTAATAAAAATGCGTAATCATGCTTTATGCTTCAGACAGTAAGCAGTTTGGTGGTTTACAGTGGGCGCTTCATGAAACATGTAAAATTGAAACCACCCAGGACATGTCGAAAAGAAGCCGCACAAGAGCCCGAAACATCACGGAGGCGGAGGGCATTCCAAACATTCACGATCCTAAGAGCAAAAAAAATATTTCCACTTGGAGGTGGGCATCACTGGAACGACAACTTTCCAGGGGTGTCCTCTAGTTTCTCAATACGTGGCTATAATTCGAAGAATAGCACATCAAATGTCAATAACTCACGCATGATCTTAAAGGTAAGGTCGAGATGTGCTTTAAGCATGCGAAATTCGAGTACCTCCAGTCCAAGCTGGCGCAATCTCTCACCCTGCGATAAGTCCCTAAGACCGGGGCAAGCCCCGTGCGAAATAACGCTGCACCGATTCCACTCCATCATTATAACCAAGCTGAATGGGTGACCATACCGGGCTGGCATGTATCCAAATGGTTATTTTGAATATGTTTAGGTTCCGTCAGTACAACGCAATTCCGTCCAGCCCACTTAGCAAAAGGAGAACACCTAAGCATGTATAAAACAAACAAATCAAAACTTTTTTACAAATTCTATTTTCCTACAAAAATACATTGCAAGACAAGTACGTATTTCACCACAAGTGGTGTTCCACTTAGTGCACTTGCTTACAATTCCGACGTAAAACTGATTTTCAGCAATGAAATGGCGGTTTTGAGCAGACAAGTTGTACCTTAATGAGGTAACTTATCTCTCGAATGTAAACATTCTGAATTTTTAACTTGAAATACATTAATAATTTGGCCATAACTGTAAAATTGATGAATGAGAGAATTTCAGTCATAATTTTATGGGCTCAATCCCATTAGCGAAATGCCGACACGCCCGTAAGTCGCAAAGTATAGCTGTTACCGTTATGGCATGACGGAAATTTCTTTGCAAACATTAAAAGCTGTTTATCAGCAAGTACAGAACTCTTCGTATTCAACGGATTTACACGCTGTTTTAATTAATGTTTCGCAGAAAAGCCCTTATAAAATTCATCTTATTTGTCGGAGTTGTATGCTGTTTTAATTAAACTACAAAGAATAGGGTTGACACATCTTTTGCACAAAAAGTTGTTATTACTAAGGAAATCGAGGTTCTTAAGTAGTGTTGCTTGACTGGGAGGTTTGACACGCTCCCTGCCGAAGCCAAAGCACTAGAAGGCAAGAGGGAGAATTTTGCTAGGTAATTCCAATCGGAAATTCCTAAGATCTTTTCCATGCCGCAATCGACATGCTCACGAGGGATGATACGGCCCTTCTCTTCCAGAAACTGCCATGGATGACAGAGGTCCGACGTGAAGTCGGGACATCTGGCACATAAGATTTCGTTTATTTGAAAGGTAACTGCTAAACGCATTGTACTGACGGATATACTCTCTGTTTCTGTCTCAGTCTCAGTTTCTTTCTTTCTCTTAATTAAACAGGACGGAAAGCCATTGGCCCAAAATCAGCAATGAAATGACAAGTTAGTTGTACCTTAATGACTCAGCGGCATGGACCTCAGCCTTTGATTACAAAGGTCGTGGGTTCGATTTCCCGCTCAGGAGCCGTGTCAGTATGGATCTGCGGTAGTACCGCGGCCTTTGATTACAAAGGTCGTGGGTTCGATTCCCCGTTCAGGCAATCTGACATACAGTATGTCCCAGAAGTTCCTTCCACCCAAAATAAAGGGTTATATACTGGATATGAGTTTGTAATAGCGTACTCTTATAGGAAATCACCTATGGCAAATCCGATGATGGTTTCCAAACTGACCTTGGAGATCATTTTCATGGTCATCCAAAATATATATCTCCTAAACTATTCAAGATACGGGCATAAAGTAAATTAGTAAGTTGTTTGGCTGATAGCACAAGTTCAACAAAGGAAACAGGACTGAAATCGCGCCACAAACACGAAGATATGAGCAATACAACTTGTATACTGCAGGGGAGCCAACAAAGGGGCAGCGGTAAGCAGTCACTTGTTGCATCATCATGTGGTTGTGAATAAATACAGATGCAAACCTATTTACGTTGCCTTTTGGACTTACATGTCAGACTGCCTGAGCGTGGAATCGAACCCAGGACCTTTGAAGTCAAAGGCCGAGGTCCTACCACTGAGCCATACTGACACGGCCTAAAAGGAAACGTCCATAGGCAGCATTTAACACGTGCATATATACATATAAACAAACACTTTCCAATCGCCACTGGAGGGTTATATGCCCATGTTAAATGCTGCCTATGGATGTTTCCTTTTAAGGCCGTGTCAGTATGACATAACGGTAGGACCTTGTTTGGTTTCAAAAGTCCTGGGTTCAATTCCCCGCTCAGGCAGTCTGACATATAAGTCCAAAAGGCAACGTAAATAAGTTTGCATCTGTATTTAGTTATTTCTTGTGAGCCTTTAGCTTTCCCGTCTTTAATCATGTGGTTGTGTACTGAAGCACTAAAGATCGACTAGAGGAAATCCTGTGCCCGATTTCGGTAATTGTATGAAAGCGGGGGCGAAAGCGCGGGTGGGGGAGGGAGTGCCGTGGGCACGTGATCCCCCCACCCAATGAAGTTTGGTGCCCCAAAATAGAAGGTTTAGGAACAATGGAAATAGCTTTTACACAGCAATCACAGTTACTTGGCCTAGCGAAAGATGCTGTAATCCATTAGTTTATTCTCATTTCCATCTTACACAGCAATTCCTGAAGATCACAGTTCATAGGTTAAGCGAAAGATGCTGTAATCCATTAGTTGATTCTCATTACCATCTTACACAGCAATTCCTGATGATCACAGTTACTTGGCCTAGTGAAAGATGCTGCAATCCATTAGTTGATTCTCATTTCCATCTTACACAGCAATTCCTGAAGATCACAGTTCATAGGTTAAGCGAAAGATGCTGTAATCCATTAGTTGATTCTCATTTCCATCTTACACAGCAATTCCTGAAGATCACAGTTACTTGGGCTAGTGAAAGATGCTGTAATTCACTAGTTGATTCTCATTTCCCTCTTACACAACAATTCCTGAAGATCATAGTTACTTGGCCTAGTGAAAGATGCTGTAATCCATTAGTTGATTTTCATTTCCATCTTACACATCGATTCCTGAAGATCACAGTTACTTGGCTTAGTGAAAGATGCTGTAATCCATTAGTTGATTCTCATTTCCATCTTTCACAGCAATTCCTGATGATCACAGTTATTTGGCCTAGCAAAAGATGCTGTAATCCATTAGTAGATTCTCATTACCATCTTACACAGCAATTCCTGATGATCACAGTTACTTGGCCTAGCGAAAGATGCTGTAATCCATTAGTTGATTCTCATTTCCCTCTTACACAGCAATTCCTGAAGATCACAGTTACTTGGGCTAGTGAAAAATGCTATAATATATTAATTAATTCTCATTTTCGTCTTACAAATCAACTCCTTAATATGAAGCAAGCAAACACTGTAATTAGCTACTAAAACAAACAAACGAATCGAATATGAGTACTTCTCGAAAGCTCTACTGCCAGATGTGGAACTGGCCATTGAAACGATAGAAGAAGCAACAGCGTTGTTTCAAA
The DNA here is from genome assembly GCA_023313725.1 of Lithobius niger. Classification (NCBI taxonomy): domain Eukaryota; kingdom Metazoa; phylum Arthropoda; class Chilopoda; order Lithobiomorpha; family Lithobiidae; genus Lithobius; species Lithobius niger. The sequence continues at coordinate 19,478 of JAHWFP010239396.1, forward strand.
ACATATGAAATTTGCAATAATAATTTATTTTTCATCATTTATATTTATTATTTTGTGCATTTTTCACACTAAAAGAACTTTCGCTGTGGTATAAGCTACTGTGCGATGATTCGTGCTGTTCACGTAGTATTCGGGGCCAGTAGCCTAATAGATCGGACTCCCTTACTGCCGCTTCTAAAAATCTGCTAAGCCAACCAACGAGAACCCTAAATATCTCCGTCAATATTCTTGAGGCCGAAATTTCATCGTCAGACTAGCGTATTTGAGGCACCAAAGCAATCTTGTCATGAAAATTAATATCAACCAAATCAAAACCAATATTATCAAATGGTATCTTCGTCCAAAAACACTCACAAACACACTCACAGACATATAGATACTCAACATTAAATTCAGTCGAGTATTTGACCTAACTCGTTTCGCACGCACTCGGCAAGTCGTTAAACAACATGATAGGTGTACAGAGCGGAAAAATTTTAAGTTCTGCCTAATCAAGACTAAGGAAAGATGAAAATTATCCAAAGAAACTTGCTCTAGGCGCAAAACTAAGTTCTAAAATTCACACTTGGGGCGGGTTTACGCAAAGACCACTCTCTCGCTCACTACCTTTTACTTGGTTAATACTAAATCTGCTGGCTACTTGTTGCCGTTACCGGAGAAAGCGAGTTACCCATACGTGGTAACCATGGCAACAACGCGGTCGCTGATCTCCTCCACGTGCCTCGCGACACGATGTACGATATGCGCGAAACGACAGCGTATGACAACACGAAAACAATTTTTTTCTGTAGTACAAGACGACGGACTGATGTCTGAATGCCGGCATTCGATGGTTTGTCTTCGATTCCATAACCCCGAAATAGACGCCACGTTGGCTTTGAATTAATTCTCGATGCGAGCAGCTATTTATTCTACTGTCATCTGGTTACTCCGTGAAGCTGTTCTTTGAGCGAGAATAGCAAATTTCAGAAATAGCAAGAAATGACAACAATGCTGTAGCAATGTTTAAAATTAGTGTTGCACTTTGTTCTTTATCCGTGTTGTTATTCATAATAATATCAAAAACCAAAACTGGTAAAAGGGGCCACCAAGTTCAGAATGGTTCGGCCCTTCACAGGAGTGATATCAACACACCAAAACATTCACCAAGTTAATCGTACCGCTTAATAATTCCAAGGTTAAATGAAAACTAGAACATTGCTACTCTCGGTAGCAATGTTCAAGTTTTCATTTAACGTCCAAAGTATTATTTGGTGCGATTAGGGTTGGCAAATGTTTTGGTGTGTTGATATCACTCCTTTGAAGGGCCGAAACATTCGGAACTTGGCGGCCTCTTTTACCAGTTTTGGTTTTTGATATGATATCACTTCTGTTTTTAAAATTGTGTATTAAACTCAACTCCACTACCGTGCAGATTTGTAATAAAGTGCCACGTCAACAAGAAATTGGTTTTCAACACTTTGCTACTACCTTTTGCCTATAAGCCGAACCATTTTCAACTTAGTTACCTCTTTACAGGTTTTAGGTTGGGTTTTAATTTTGTTATAATTTGTTTTTGTTTTTTTAGTTTTGGTGTGTTGATATCACTCCTTTGAAGGGCCGAACCACTCTCAACTTGGTGGCCTCTTTGCCAGTTTTTGGCTTTGTTTATTTTGCTTTGTTTTACAGTTGGTTTATATTTCGTGAATTGGACGTGAATACAATTTCTTTGCAGCGTTGTTTAGAGTTATCGTGATACACTAGTGTGTGTCTAGGCAAGCACGTCAGTATACACGTTGTCATTGTCCGAACTTTGGCCGTCCAATGAGAGACAATGCCGACAATGCTAACAATGGTTACAACAATATTTTCGTACTTACGCACCTTCCCACGCCATCCCCGTTACGCCCCCAGGTTTCAAACCAAAAAAGGTACGCAGTTCGTATTGTACTTCACCCATTCATTCAATTTCATTTATCTCGATATCGATGAATAATCATCCTGTAGCTTTTTGACGCGCACCCAGCGTTAGCCATGGCGCCAGAAGGAGAGAGGGTCAATTTTGCTAGGTAAATCCTATTGGAAATCCTAGGTTCTTTTACATGCCACAATCGACATGAGCACGAGACATCACAGGGCCCTTCGCTGCCCGAAAATGCCAGGGGTGGCTGAGGCCGGAATCGAACCCGGGACCTCTGGCACTGGAGACGGTCATGCTAACCATCAGGCCACCTAGCCCCATGAATAATCATCCTATGGGATTTAATATGGGGATGAGCGGACTAGCTAGTTACTACTAGCTAGCTAAACACATTTACAACGTTATTGAGGGTCAGATTTTGCGTTGAAAGCAGCTTTGCTGGCATTACTACACGAGTTAATTTTTGTCAGGTGGCTCATTGCTCTCGATTTCAACACAATTTAAGCTTTTGTATCGCATTATTATTTTCCCCCAAGTACCTGAATTTGTCCAACTATGCTTCAAGATATAAGACTCTGACGCTATGGCGTCGCGCTACAATGGTTTACAACCTCGACAATTGAATTGATGTGATGTTTGTTGTGATGGTGCAACACACTAGCGTGTGTCTAGATACATTTCTTTTGTTATCTATTACCGTATTCATTTAGTAGAAACGGGAAACTAATTGTAAATATTTCTAAACAGGGCGGAAGCCAACTGGGCCCGAGAAGAGTTAAATAAATACAGATGCAAACCTATTAACGCTGCCTTTTGGTTCAAAATGTCAGATTGCCTGAGCGGGGAATCGAACCCACGACCTTTGACACCAAACACCGTGGTCCTACCGCTGAGCCAACTGACACGCCCTGGCAGTCTGATATTTAAGTCCAAAGACAACGTAAATAGGATTACATCTGTATGTATTTATTCGTAAATAAATAACGGTTGACTAGCAAATAGCGATCGGAGAGCGAGAAGGTCTCGTTGCGTAAACACGCCCTTACTCGGCTGAGCGAGAGATGCTATGATTTCTACCCAGTGTTCAATTTAGCCCAGTGTTCTACTTACATGATTTCAGTACAGCACTCTAATTCTAAAATCAGTGAATTTATGCCGGACATCTTCGAACATATTTTGGGCAGGAATTTCATCGTCCAACCTTTACTTTCATGCGTCAAAGCTCCCTGCTCACGAAATTTTCAGAAAAAAAAATTCGTATCAGAAAAAAATTTGGGTACCATATCAGAAAAAAATTGCGTACATTATCGTGTCCCAAACAAACACAAACGCGCACAGACGAACTTTACAAAACCCAAATTCATTCGAATACTCGACCTCACTCACTTCAAACTTCAGAATTACTTTGTTAGAGTGGAGAAGTAACTGTTCAAAGATGGCGCAAATTTCACAAGAACATAAAAATCAAGCAAATTTAAATTTTCATTCCCATTCTACAGAACTTGTTCACCTAAAATGTAATAATGACAATGATGAGTGTCAAGCAAAACGTTGAAACCTGCTGAAACAACAAATATTTACAAAAAAAAAAAACAATAATTAAACGAAGAGCAGCAGCTCACTGCTGGAGCCAACAACAAGACGTCATTCCCACAATTCATAAAATATGTACACGTAATTATTAAAAAAAAGTTATCCTCATACTGCATTGTCGGAAATTTCGTGATGGCATACATATCCATTTTTTCATTTACAGCGATAGTGTACAAGTCCAGATGCAAGCACACTTTTTTAAGTTTTTCATGATAAATCATTAGAGTTCTGCAAACGTTATAAGATGGTTCGTCTTATTGTTATGTTTGACAACAGCATTAGCTTTTTTAAAAATAATTTGAGTGTCAATATTTTGTGAATTGTGGGTATGCCGTCTTTCCAACATGGCCGTGTTGTTGGCTAAAGCAGTAAGTTGCTGCTTTTCGTTTTAATTTTGTGTTCTTATTTGTATTTAACAGGTAGGAAAGCCAATCGGCTCAGAAGGGTTAAATAAACACAGATGCAAACCTAATTCCGTGGCCTTTTCGACTTAAATGCCAGACTGCCTGATGAGCGGGGAATCGAACCCACGATCTTTGAAACCATTATTTTTTTGTTGTTGTAAGTATTTGTTGTTTAGGCATGGTTTTAATGTTTCGCATCACACTCATCACTGTCTGTATTACGTTTTAGATGAACAAGGTTGTAATTAGGATTGAAAATTTAAATTTGTTTGATTTTTATGTTGTTGTTCAAATTTGTGCCAGTCAGTGGAGCATCTTTGAACCATTCGCTCGCTTCGTTCATTGCGTCAATAATGCACAAAGTTCCCTTCCCAGTCAGCGTGGTAGTCTACGTTTGCAAATATGGGGCCCGTTATGTTTGATCTGAACTTTCTAACACTTCACACGAGTTTCTCATGCGAAAATTATTTCACCAGAATACCGTCTAACTTAACGGCGATCGTTACAATAGCCCCAAGCTTCTAATTTAGGAAAGCGAACTCGCTCACTGGAGTAAGTATGTGTGCTGCTGGATGGACCGTTTGCGTCCTTTCTCAATCCACCCTCCCCCGTCGGGCCCCCCCCCCCCATTACCCCACCCCCTCTTCCTTGTAAGTCCACCGTGTTCTGACACTGACGGCTGAATACGCCGCATCTCGTGATTGATTTAGCGTATGAAATTTTAATAATAACAAGAGAATTGAGCTAACACAATGCAATCAAGAGGCATTCAACGCCAATGAACTGCGAGGACAATCTTCGTTAGGTTCTCGAGTAACAAGGCAACTCTTGAAGGGAGGACAAGGACTGTCGAAAGCCCCCATTTGGTAACGTGATAAACTCGGTGCTCGTTCTGGCCAAGGGTTCGTAAAGTAAAGAGATATGGAATGGAACACTTCAAGCCTGTATCACGAGCCCCTCCATTATTGAAAACTGTGATTACGGAGCCATTGAACGTTTACACGTGAAGTTGGTAAAGTCGTTAAGCCTTCAATCACTTCCTTGCTCCAGTATATGTTATTACCTGGGAAACGAGAGTCTAAGAAGATACTTTATGGGGAGTAAAGTGTATCTAACAGCCCTTCGTCTCGGAATGCTTCGCAGGTGACGTCACTTTAGAGTTGTGAGTGGGGAGAGATCTGGTCGTGAAGTTGTGAATTTGCACGGAATCTCAAGCCTTTGTCGAAGGTTTTCAATGTATTCCCCATAATCGCGGCCGTTGTTTGTTACGTGAAGGCGTGATCAAACTCAATGATTCGTCCTTCCCTTCCAACAAGTCTATTCACTGAAAAATTTGTTCATTTATTAATAATATCATTTTTTTTTCTTGTATCGAGCCCACTAAAAATACGTCTAAGCTCTTACCTTGGGCCGAGCGAGCGAAGCCAGTTTGTTCGTGTGTCTGTTTGCCTGGGTGTGCGTCTGTCTGCTTGGGACACGATAACATTCGTAATTTTGCCCTCATTTGGTAGCAGGGTTGTTACGATTATAATCACTTGATCAAAATTGAAATTCACCTGAATATAATCAAGGACCAGGTTGACACAAAACTGATGATAATATACAAGTACAAAGAACTTAACAACCCAAAATAAAATTCACTGCTGTTGAATCTTCAGCAGTCACGAACGTACGTCTTGTACTTTTTTTGGTTTGATCCTTAAACAAATTCGCAAACGATTAGGAACAACCAAGGTAGGAAATTAATGACAACATTCAAACCCTTAAATCAAGGAAAAAACTAAAGGACTGCAACTTATGTACTTCTAGGCGGGAACTAGCAACTGCACGCAGCTGTTGTGGCTGTATTCATTTAATCAGTTCATGTGTGAGGAATGTGCCATTGTGCCACAACACGTACACCGACTTTACTAAGTATTATTACTGTAATAATAGTTACTGCGGTGTGCATGTTAACATTGAAATTTACACGTGGTAATCACATTTTTAATTTTTAATACTTAAAGAGATCTACAGGTATCGACATGGCTGTAGCAACTGCCAATCAGGAATGAGCAAACTCCAGCAAATTTAACTATGTCGTAATTACAGTTGTATTCTTACATGTTATTAAAGTCCGATTATAGTCAAAATAATCTTGATTATAATCAAAATAATCCGATTAATTTGATTATTTTAAAATAATCATGATTATTTCCAACCCTGTTTGGTAGAAATTTCCTTACAAGGGAGCTTTGGCACATGGAATGCACAAGTTCGAAGATAAAATTACTTACCACTTCAGATATTTTCGGAGATATTTGCATTTTTCGGGTGGATAAGCCTATTTTTAGTAGTGGCGGTAAGGGAACCCGATCTATAAGGCTAGGGCACACGAGCACTACATGAAAAGCAGAAAGCCATACGACCAAATATACTACCATAAATCGTTAAGGACCCTGGCAAAACTACGGCCAACGCCCTAAAACGCTTTAAGGACAAAAATCGGGAAATTATCAAGTTACAGAACTCCCCGTCCCCCCCCCCCGGCTGTAACTAGATTATTTCACGATTTCTGACCTTAAAGTATTTCAGACTGTAATTTTTTTGCTAGAAATTGACTAAAAGCTTCATACATAAAGCAAACTAAATAAACCTAGTAAACTAATAAACTAAATTCCTGAATAAAAGAGAATAAAGGCATTGCATAATTAATAGACCGAACCCAGATCACGTACGTGAATGATAAACGCCGAATTAGGTCTAAACACCCTCCCTGGACAGAAGTAAGATTTGAATTATAACTTTTGTTACGGCCCACCCCTTTCTTTACCGAATTAATTTTAACACAGCATTGGCGTTTAATTTGCAATTGACGGTAAAGTGAAATTTCTTTGAAGAATAAATACTAATAAATTAATAAATCATTCAATAAATATACATATTTCTATATGATAAATAAATAAATACACTGGCGTAACTAAGCTTTTGTACTGAGGGGGCAACACTATAGCCATTTAGCCGAATGGTGTGGAGAAAGAAACCAATCATAGCTAGGGGATCTGGGAGGGGGGTGGGGGAGAGGGCACTGTGTGCTACCCCAGTGAGATCCAGGGCAGAGCCGCAAAAGCTGAGGCATTTTTGCTATTTTCCGGTATTTTCTGGCCTTGTAAAGTGTCGTTAGAAACATTTTTATAAAAATCAGCTCTGCTGACTGCAGTATACGCATAAAAAATTTGTTTAATGTAAACGTATTCTGAAAAAAATTAACATCTTCGTGTAAATAACGATGTTCGGTTTTCGGTTCAACCTCTTTAGTTTCAGCTGTTGTTTACCTTAACGAAAGTAATTACGCATTCAGCACACATCAAATTTGCATTCTAATCATATACAGTAACAATGTATATATATATATATTTAAAACGTAGTTCGCTCTCGGCATTTAGAGAAGAGAGGTGGAATTTCGGATTGAAACTGTAATATCGAAGAGACGCGCGTTTGAAAAGTATTTTCGCCTTTGAAATTGTACTGTACATATATTTGAGTTACGTGGTTAAGGATTCTACAAACATGGCTCGCTTTTCCACTTATAAACATTAAAACGTGCGTACCACAATAGGATTAACACACGGCAATTATGTTGAAATAAAAGTCCTTGTTTATTTTTCAAATTTGTATTTTCTGTACTTTGCTTCAGGCTTTGCTTATTCAACCAATGCTTGTGTAAATAAACAGGCTGAATTTATAATTTTCCCCGTTAGCTGGTAAATAACAATTAGAAAATAACAATTTGTGACGATGGCAGCAGATCTGGCAAGGACCCTGCGATCACTGATAGCCAGCATAAATTAAAAACAGAAGACCATTAATAGTGATAAAAGTATGGCCTGGGGAAGGTATGGGGATTTGGTAATGGGACACGAACACCTTACCACCAAGGTTAGACCTGCCAGGGACTCTAAGGGCCAAATTCATAATGACGGCTCAGCGTGAGCTAAGCATGAGCTCGAGCTCAGCGTAGCAATTTGGTATTCACAATGACACCATAGCATGAGCTGAGCACAGACTCAGGCTTCACTGTGGGGCCGACTTAGCAAAATTTGAGCCTCGCTCACTTCGCATACGTAATGGCAAAGCCAAGTCGTGGCTCATGCTCAAAACGTGAGTCGACTCAAGAAATCCTGTTTGTGTTTCCGTGCATTCCTCAAAGCTCTGCTTTGCTAAGTGTGAGCTAGGCTCAAACTCACGCCAAAGCCTTACTTTGCTAATTCTGAGCCTGGATATACATTCGGCCGCATCTCGGTTCGCTCGAAGATATTTCTTGTTGCAGCACCTATGCGAAGACGGACAAATCCACACCAAAAACAAACAGTCAAATGATCAAGCAAATGATGAGTGTAATACGTGTTTTTTGTAAGGTTTCAGTTCATAAACAAACGGCAACTGCGCCTACTTCGTTTTCTGTTAGAGCTTTTGTGCTGGGACCAATGACGTTTTATCCAACGTAGAAAGTCAGTCATTTTCACTACTGAATATATTTAGCCTACTACTTACTAATTGTACTTACCAAAAACAAACAGTCAAATGATCAAGCAAATGATCAGTGAAGTACGCGTTTTTCGTTTTTACTACGCCTACTCTTTCTTTTTTCTTTGTTTATACTCATTCGCCACATTTAATAAGATTCACCAGATTAATTTTCATTACTAAATAAATATTTAGCCTACTACTTATTAACTGTATTTAGGAAAAAGTGCTCTTTCTGATGACAAACGCTGATTTTCGTTCGCTTTGCTCACTCAATCAGCGCACACATTTCCTCTAAAACGTGACTGAATCAATGTAACACCGAGAACCACACATCACTTGTAATTTGTGTTAGTACTACACTTTACATGGGTTTTCTTGTTTCACTTATTTTAAGAATTTTGTTCTTTACGTCCTGCTCAGTGAATGTGTGGTATGAAAAATACCGATATTACCGAATTTGCGTGTAATGAGTGCATTGGTGCTGGATCATTAGTGATAGGGAATGCACAGGAACCCTGAAGCAGAATATTTTCTACGATACTGCGACGAACACTTTGATACTGCCCCACCAAATCAATGCATTTTTCTGAGTGGCGATGCTTTTAAAATGTTTTTTTTTTTTTTTGTAAGAGAACGTTATACATGTAAAAAAAAAAATTAAAATATTACTGGTTCGTATTTTTACCCAATGCATATTCATTCTTAGCTTTTTCTTTGGTATTTTTTACCAACTTTTACATGTACAAAAAAAATTAAAGATGCTAGGGCAACCCCCGCATTTGGCAGGTTTTATAGAGCATTCTAGTGATTTCCCGTTTGCAAGAAAATACTGTGACGTCACTGCTTCTGTCAATTATTGTTGAAGGCCCTTTCAATTAAGCACCACCGTTTAGCAGTCGCTCACCGCCCAGTCGTCCAAGCCTCCGAGACTCCAACGGCGGACTTCAATAGCATAACGATTATCGAAATTCTCGCTGCGGACTCACAAACAGACAAATAAACAAACAAACAAAACTACGATCTTAGTTATAGTTTACTTGTCGGTATTCATAGCCAGTGCATATTTTTATCTTGTTCATTTAAAATACACGTTTACCCATTTAAAATAGATGCTTAAAATATAACAAATGAATACTTCTGCGTAGGCTTGATAAAACTTTTTTGTATGTTTTTGAGTTGTAGGGATTTTGACCTGTCGGGAATTTAACTGTCGAGAATTTAACTGTCGGGATTTTGACCTGTCGGGATTTAGACTGTCGGGATTTTGAACTGACGGGATTTTGAACTGACGGGATATTGACCTGTCGGGATTTTGGTCTCGGGATTCTGACTGTGGGGATTTAGAACCAGACCCAGTCTGCCTTTAAACGTCTACATATCCAGGGATTCCAATCCAAGGTCATTAAATCTTCGACAGTATGGCAACGATCGCATGCGCGGTAGTGACTTCATATGCCTCCTTTGGACGGATTCGAGGTGATCACTGTCTTTAAAGAGGTAGGGAGGCCAGACCTGGCTCGTATACTCGAGCAATGGTAGGATATAGACTTTGTATGCCCAAAGCCCAGTGTAAAAGTTCCCAGAGTTAAAGCACTGGCGGACCATGGCTGATCTGAGATTTAATTGGCCATCGCTGCTATAGAGTTGCAGTGTGAAGAAAATTTTAAACCTTGCTGAAACCAAGATCCCTGAAAACAAGATCCATGAAGCTGGTAAGAAGTTTAGCAAGATAAGGTGCAAGCCTGGGATTTTAGCAGTGCCTAATTTTTTAACGCGAAAAAAAACCTTCTGCTACGATGTTGGGGGAGCAGAGTTTTTTGGTGATTATAAAATGTTTAAAACGATTGATTTTAAGTAACTTCTTTAAACTATGTAAATCCATGCATCACCAAATTACGCTAAGAGAACTGTTTTTTAAATAAAACACCCACTGACATAAATAAAAAAAAGATTAAATTTAAAGTATCTTTCAAGACTGCCTCATAATAGGTTTATTTTCTCTTTTTCTTTCTAAATTGAAGAAAAAAAGCTGGTTAATGCTTTCTAAAAATGCCGCACAGGGGTTTTTCATTGTTTCTTTTATCACAAGGCTGTATATATTTTTGTAATGCTATACGTTTGTGTTTTCATCATTTTCAGGACTAATTATGTTAGCTAAGAGAATGACGATTTTTAGCTTCGCTGAAGGTTCCGTAACGTTACCCTAAAATTGTTGGAAATTCCGTTGGCTTAGGATTTTCACACCTAGCAACTACTGGCCTTAAAATTACCGCAATGCTGATCCTGCTTAGAAAATAAAATCGGAATGGCATACCGGACTGTACCTACCCAAATACGTGAGAAAGCCTGTTGTTATGACTGGAGCCGAGCGTCCGGAATAATTCCCGGAGCTGCTGGAGCAGTCTGGTAGCCTCTTACACTACCCAAACTGGCATATCTGGAAAGGACTTTCCCAGGGTGACCTTTCTTCTTAAACGTTTAGATCAGCTTATACTTCAATCATATAGCCTGCGTGTTTTCACCACTCTGCTACCACGATGTGAACATACCTTTGAATTAATGTGAATTAATGTGAACGAAGCATTACGCACAGATGGTACTTTTCTCCAGACTACAAAGATTAAAGTAAAGAATAGGCTACAGGCAAAAAATTGATTTGCTCAAATAAACAAAAACAATTTGCTGTAAATTGTATGTGAACGAGTAAAGGACAACACTATACACAACATCTATAAAAAAAATACACTTAAAATATGTAAAAGTATGTGATCCCTTATTACGGACTTACATTTCGTTGAGTGGTCGGAATTAGCCTGGCCATTTTAGAGCTCAGCACAGATGATCCTACTGTATGGACTGTAACTATCAAAGACCGTAATATGTAGTTCCAGGACCCCTTGAAGCCCACATAGTCATTAGTCATGTCCCTGACTGAATTAAGTAAAGGTTAATGCCCAAAAACCGCGGGCCATTCAGAAACAATGCACAAGGGCGCATGGGTGATTGTTGCCGAATGGCCCAAGGTTGAGGGCTTTAACCGACTGAATATCCCGCTTACGATAATAATTGGTCAGTAAATTCCTTGGCAATGTCATTGGCCATGCAACAATGTTTATTGCGCCGTTCCAAACGGTCTACAGTTAAACATCTCTCAGAAGTTTTTAACAGAAGTTGTTTGAAGGGATTTTTCGTCGTTGCGTATTCGTTGCATGAACGGTGATGGGGCGTTTGGAATCGCGCAACAGTGCGTAAACAATGTCTGCTTGCATGACGTCCCAAGAGTTTTACTGTTACAATACTTTGATGGGCCAATTTCTCATTTTCAACAACAATGCTCTGGACACGAAATTTTTTAATAGAAGTTGTCTGAAGGTGATATTCGTCGTTGAGTTTTCGCTGCTTGAACGGTGACGGAGTACTTCGGAATCGAGCAACAATGCTTACATAATGATTAAACAATCTGAAGTTCAATGAAGGGGTTCGGTTGCGCAAAAGCTACAACGATCTTAATCATTAAAAACTTACGGTCGGTTTGGTTGTTTGTTTGATTATGTGTGTCTCTTCTCCTCCAGAATTAGAAAGGCTAAAAACGTGAGAAAGGTGACCGAAGATAGGAAATTAATCCGGATGTCGTTTAGGCGTATTTTCGGAGTTCTACATAACAGTTTTTCTGTCAAAAAAAAAACGAATAAACCTCTTTGGACAATTGTTGAAACGAATTTTTCGAACTTGATAATGACCTTCGGAATTTTAAACGTCAAGGTGTTGTGCACGATATAATGTTATGTATGTGCAATTGTGAATGGTTGGGTGTATGTAATATTTACCTAGGGAGGGCGAATAACTCAGGGCTACAGCTCCAATAAACATACTTATTACCGTTAACTCAAATTTTCTGGTGGGAGGATGGTCCATAATTGTTGCGCACGTAGGTGGCGTGTGGTCCAACAGTGTTGTCTGGAGAGTACGGCTGGAAATCTGAGTAGCCCTAGTATAAGAATGAAGTAGGTGCAGCGAACGAGTGGAAAGGCTGTTGGAGTTGCTTTATGGAAATTAAACAAGCGACTACAGCGACTACCTAGACGCATCCGGTCTTCTGTACAGTTCTGCCACTACCAATAGTGAGGCACACTTCTCTATCACACAGCTATCTCTATTATATAATCTAAAAACAGTAACCATCAGAATTGCTCGTTACAAATGTGTTTGCTTTTAAGCTTATTTTACGTTTTAGGCATAATTGTCGGCGCTTAGGCCTAATTTACAACTTTAATTTCGTAAGTAGCAACTAACGGAGATTTGGATTTGGATTTGGAGTAAGCTTATTCATTTTTGCCACACGGTATGCCTCCGCGAACTCAGTTACAGTGTTACAACGTAATGCGCAACGTAGCCTATATGTAGATCAGTGGTAGTAGGGAAGGGACAGGAGAAACGCTGCAGCAGCGACTCGTAGCAACTATTGATGTTACCATAGTAACGTGATTTTAGACCCAATTTTCATTTTTTAGGCCTAATTCTTTTAACGGCAGTTTTAGTTTCGTAAGTAGTAGATAGGCCTAATGGAGAATTTGGTTCGATCTTAAGCCTATTCATTAATGCAGCAATGCGACAAGACTCTTTTAAACGAAGCTAAAATGTTTTTGTTTTTACGGCTACGTTAACACAAATCTTTAGGATTTCAATTAGACAATGAAATGTTATTATTTAATTTAGTTGCATCGAAGAAGTCTATTAGCTATAAGGAGGCAACGATGTTTTAATTTGCCATGTTATTTAACTAACTTTTGACCCTGAATCGAACGTTGTAAACAGTGGTCGTCAATTTCTGGTACCGTTGCGAAGTTGAAAAAAGCGACGGACGGACGGCCGTTACGGCTGTACAGAAGACTAAAAACCAATATCCCAGGTTACCCATTTATCAGTTAAATTAAATTACAGTATACGCAAAGATACGGAAAAGTTTAAATACTAAATACTAAATTGCGTAAAGAAAATACATTGACAACAGAAAAGAGTCTCGATAATATTTCTACGTCTGAATTTGTCACATTTAAAACAACAAGAATCGACCAGTATACTATAGTGTTTACGTTTAAGCCATTAGCAGGTTCTCGACCTATGTGTACTAAAGACGATCGGCTTTGAGGTTAGTGCCGCGTGTAGGCCTAATTTAAATATTATTAAAAAAAAAACCGCACGAAACGGCTGGTTAACTATGTATGAGCGTCTGGCAAGGTGTGTGCTGTACTATGGTTATTGTTTCCATCCGTGGGCTATAGAATTGGTGGTGCCCGTGGGGTTTGATTGACGTGGTGAAAGTTCTTAAAATACGTGTAACAAGAAAGCCCAGGTGTGGTTGTATAAGCGACGTGTGGTTGTGGTTCTTGGTGTTCTGCTCTGGCGCAGTGTCGTATTTAGGGCAAAAAGCCCCGGTGTGCAAGCTCTAAAAAGCCCCACATTTCTCCTCAGAAATTTTGCTGGGGACCGTTTTTCGCTATTCGGTCCCCGTTCTGTCCCCCATTCGGTCCCCCCCCCCCCCCCCCCCGAAATGTAGAGTCATGGGCGATCATTAAATCGTCATTTGCTGATAAAATGTGACGAATGGGATAACTCCATGCGACACTGATCATTTGCTTGATCATTTGACTGATCGTTTTTGGTGTCGAAAGGGGTCTGTCAGCGATGTGTAAACGTCGTAACAAGTAATGTTCTCGAGCGAGACGACACCGAATAAGCGAGCGTCAGCAAGTGACTCGGCTAGTATTCGTTAATGTTTCGTTGATACTTTAATGATGTATGTAAGAAGTTATTGGCCCGTAAATCGTAATAAAAGCGCGGGTTATTCAAAAGAGGGATACGCGTTCCTATACTAATAGTGGAAAGGGAAATTGGCAGCATGCTTATCGACAGCAACTATTCGTATTACAAAATGGCGTCGAGTTTACGACTTATTTGTACCTCTTATAGCGGTTTGGGGAAGTCTTTATTTGGCATTGGTTCCATGGCTCAGATTATTCCTAATTTGATTAGGCTGGGACATCGAAAGTAGACTGACGTTTGTCGCAATCCTTTTGTCATCGACAGGTGTTTTCGTCTTTTCGAGTTATTCGTATGTTTACGTTTGCTATCAAAATTTGAGGCTGCCATCATTTATTTATTCTAAAGTAACGGCGCTGATTTATTATTCCACGTGATCTCTTAGGGCCTCCATCAAAAGCAAATGCATCAAGAAAACATGCCTACACAAGCTGAAGTCATAATGCATCCTAAAGAGCTAAAATATAGATGCGCTCATTTTTTTCTTACGCGAATGTCGTTTGACAGTGTCAGCTCTTATATTGTACGAAATAATTCATTGTTTCTGGCGTGCTTTCGTCGTTCATCGAGCCCCGAAACCTTGCTACCATATGCATGTAATGACGTCGCTTTTTCTCCCACCGAGGAAACGGTGTGATGGAAAGCTTTCAAAGCAAACCAAACTATCACGAGTGAACGCGACAAATTTAGAGTATATAGGGCAGTGACATGACGTAGTATTATTGTATACTATAACTCTGTGATGAAGCCAGTAACTGGGTTAGCTGCAAGGGGCATTGAAGGGCGAAAAGAAGATCGTCTTACTGAAGCCAATGCTAATAGACCGGATTTCTTAAGCCTATACCGCGCGATTTTTGTTGTTGGAGAAAACAACGTTTTTTTAAGCCTAAGAAATCCGCTCTCAAAGCACTGTCTTGACTAGAAATGCCGTTGATTTCCCTTACATTTTAATCTAGTGCACCTTGTAGCTATGCCCTCCAGATGCTATCTCCATGTATCCCGTAGCTAATATGACGTCACTTGACGCTGCTCTATAGGACGTTCTGTGATCTACACTTAGTGGCTTTACACGTCTTACACCACGCTGACGCTATATGTTTGAATTTTTTGGTGTTGACGATTACGGCTTTTGGAAAGAAACGTTGGGTACACAATGAAATTTCTAACTATGTTCCATCTCTTCTGTAAACTAAAATCCGTAATACTGTGTACTCTGTGCCGACCAGCCATTGAATATGTAGCACGATAATTTTTACATGCAGGGTACAGCGACTACCTAGTCGCAAGAGGTCTTCTGTACACTTACGCGACTGCAGTCCAATTCCGCTTCATATTTCTGGTGAGAAACCGTTTGTCTCTGTCAGGTGCTGCTCCAAGATGATGGGCTCACTTGTCGGCCACTTCCGCTTCCAGTTTTTATTATTCCTTTCAACTAATTTGTGGAAGCTGAATTTAATGATGAATACCGTTGTGTCTGTCTGGTACCGTTCCGGAGCTGAAAAAGGAAAGACGGACAAAGTCGTTGGCTGTACAGAGAACTAAAAAAAAAACGCATTAACAGGGAATAGCTGTAAATATCAGTATTGCTTTTCGTTTTTTTTTCCTAGGGAAATTGCCGCCTGCAAGATGGCTTGCCTAACGACGGCTCGTTATAAGTTATGTAAATAGCATTACAGGATTGTAAGCAGTATCCAACTTTTACATTGATTAGACATTGGGTATTAATCGGAAGCCAAGGGAAAGCAGGGAATCGCTTGTACGTTATGTTAAGTCTTTATGTGGTGGCTTCAGATAAGCAATTTTGTAACATTTATATCCCTTATAGTGACACCAGCCCCTAAAAAAAGGGCGTATATTTTATCAACAAGATGATCCGTTATTAGTATTACCTGACCCTTAAAACATAGTATAAGACACCAAAATGATTATCCTGTTTGTTCCATAAGCAAAGATATGGCCGATGTATGGTGTTTTAGCCATCTTGGCCGTCATGTAGAATATTTATATTTTCTCAAGGGTGACAAAGCGGCACCCTGTAGAATTTCTTTAAGTATGTCTTGAAGAAACACAAAACACCATAAAACATTAGGCCGGCCTTACTTCCAGGTTTTTGGCCCTGCTACCAGACCATTAACCGTATTAGCAATCTTCATGAAACAATGGAGCATCCATTATTCAGCTTATGTCACCGCCTACAACATAATGAAATAAACATGTACATTAATACACATGTATAGTATGTGTAATGAAACTGAAATTAAAGTACAGGCGTTAATAAAACGTATAGTAATGATGCGTTTTGGAATATCAAGGACCGCTTATGTAAGCCTCAGCATGAACTTCCATGTTAAACGTCAAACTTTGAACTCCTGTAGTTTCGCCCACAATTGACATAGACCAACGAAATTCGGTATTTGGGGTCGTGTCGTAACTATTTCACCGCATTACAAATTTTAATGACAACAATCAAACCGTTCGGCGTCCACAGCATGGCCATTTCTTGTTGTTGTTGTTGTTGTTGTTGTTGTTGTTGTTGTTGTTGTTGGGACTCTTTGCCCTCACCTGGAGACCGAACCACTGAACCGATTTTCAAGTTCTATAGCTTAAAATGTAGGTCTGGACAAGGCCTAGGGCCTTTCGCAGGCTATTTTAACGTAACTACAATATTCTTGACACGGAAAGCCAAATGGGCTAAAACCTTTACTCTCATCTAGAGATCGAACCAATGAACCGATTTCCAATTTGTATAGCTTAAAATGTAGGTATTAACACCGACCAGGGCCTTTTGAACCCAATGTTGATGTGACTGCAGTATACTCGTCGGCAGAGCAATTATTATTGTAGAGCACTGGGCAGAAATCATTAATGTTGCTGTTGGGACTCTTTGTCCTCACCTGGAGATCGAATCACAAAACCGATTTTCAAGTTCTATAGCTTAAAACGTAGGTATGGACAAGGCCTAGGGTATTTCGCATGCTATTTTAACGTAACTACAATATTCTTGACACGGAAAGTCAAATGGGCTAAAACTTTTGCTCCCACCTAGAGATCGAACCATTGAACCGATTTTCAATTTGGGTAGCTTAAAATGTAGGTATTAACACCGACCAGGGCCTTTTGAACCCGATTTTGATGTGACTGCAGTATACTCGTCGGCAGAGCAATTATTATTGCAGAGCAATGGGCAGAAATCATTAATGTTGCTGTTGGGACTTTTTGTCCTCACCTGGAGATCGAACCACAGAACCGACTTTCAAGTTCTATAGCTTAAAACGTAGGTATGGACAAGGTCTAGGACCTTTCGCATGCTATTTTAATGTAACTACATTATTCTTGACACGGAAAGCCAAATGGGTTAGAACTTTTGCTTTCACCTAGAGATCGAACCAATGAACCAATTTTCAATTTGTACAGCTCAAAATGTAGGTATTAACACCGATCAGGGCCTTTTGAACATGATTTTGATGTTACTGCAGTATTCGCATCGGCAGAGCAATTATTATTGTAGAGCACTGGGCAGAAATCATTAAGTGGAGTAACAAATTTTTGCAGAAATTTTGCAGAAAACATAAATTTGGTACACAAGTCTTTCTTAACAGTAAAAATCGAACCAGCCATGGACCCCAATGAAATACC
>JAHWFP010239396.1:42339-66084 GCA_023313725.1 Lithobius niger
TTGGACTTTATCTAGTGCGGGGGTGTGCCCTGTGGAAAGTTTATGAGAGGTGAAGTGCCAGTGGCTAAACAATGCTGCACAAGTGAATTAGATTCTACATGTAACTTAAAATTAGATTTATGTGAGGAAATTCTCTCCTTTAATTTCTGTAGACTTTGGCCGACATAAGTGGACGAGCACGTGACTTTTCCACACGGGATCCTATAAACAGTATTGCGTGTGTTTAAAACGTCGTCTGCTTTGTTATTGTTTTGGTTGTGCCTGGTGAGCTGCTTCAGGTTTTGATGATTTTCTGACACTAGTCTGATATCATTTGCTGCAAGTTTTTTCTTTAACATTTCTGAGATACCCTGCACGTAAGGCAAAGTTACATCATTCTTGGGAGGGGGTGGGGGCGTGATTTTTCTAGGTTTTAACGCTCTACCGATAAGCTGGTCAATGTAACCGAGGGGGTACCCGTTTTCTAAGTACACAAATAAAAAAACACTAGTTTTAAAATAAAAAATTAGCAGGGACCAAAAAAAATGCAAAGTCCCGAAATCTTGTCGCAAGTTGACACATTTTTTTGTGGGTGTGGGGAGGGGCTGGTGGGAGGATATGCATGGATTTTCTCAGTCTAGGGGTGGAAAATGGGTAACCCAGGATCTGCTTCCGGGATCTGACTATGACTGCATAAAAAAAAAACACATTCATGATTTTATTCTTGCTTTTTGTCAAATTATTAAAATTTATATTATTCAGGTTAGGTTTTGCTTCTGGTTTCGGTAGTGGTTTCGGTTTCAGCCGAAGCAGATTGACCGATTTCGGTAGTGGTTTCGGTTTTGGCCGAAACCAAATCACTGGTTTCAGCAGTGGTTTCGGTTTCGGCCAAAAGTTGAAAAAACTTGATTTCGGTCAACCACAAGATGCAGTAGTAAAAACCTCTCATAATCGCAAGAAGCCTGATGAAGAAAGTCGACGTTCAAGCACAATAACACCAGTGGTTGATTGATTTACTAAAATTTGCACCAATGTTTTTATATTGTGTATTTAGTTGAAGTGTGAGTAAAAATTAACTTGTGACATCCCTAAAAGAAGCAAAAATCTTGGATGCCTTTTTCAAAATTGTAGTCGGATTTTATGAGGAGGGGGTAAGGTTTTTAAAAGGCGAAGATGTGCTTTATATACCTTAACTTCAGTTTCTTACAATTTTATCGTTAGGACACCTGCTCAGCTACCGTGGTGTGATGTTCTGTAGGCCTAATCTTTGACACGTACTGTCCATGTTAGTACAAAGGAGTATCTTAATTGAACAGCAAAAAGTTCGGGACTTCTACAGAAGAAGGGCCAAAATTAGTATTTTTTCCGACCTAAGTGGAAAGTTAATCTGTTAGCAAGCCTATATTTTTTGGATTAATCAATACTTATTTATCTTTTACTATAGCCTAGTTTGATATCGTATATTTTTCTGTTTTTAGGAAAGCCACACGCAGTTAACCAGATGCAAGCCCAAGCCAGATTTCTACCTGGAGTGCCGTAAGACTGTTCGGGCTATACGTAGGTTTTGGAAAGAACAGATTTACGAAGAAACCTCAAGAAGCAGTCAGTTAGTAAAGGCTGCACTCATCACTAACGCAGTATTTCAAAATTTAAAGCTTAACTCAAATGTGACAGTTGTGTATTATGTATGCCGCAGAATATTTTTCTAGCCCAAAATTTGTATGTAGTGGTATGGGAAGGAAATGGAATCGTTTTGCTTTATGTACTAAAACTACTGTTACACAAATAATTTTAGGAAAATATTTTAATTTATATGCTAAGCTAGCGTAAAAACTTATGTTTTGTAAGGCATAATCAACTCTAATTATTGGATGGATATCAGTCCTTGACCAAAATGACAGATGTGCATTACCAGCTTACATTTGTGTAACAGTGACACATTAAAGTGTATAGGCACAAATAATCCTAATTGCTGCATAGCTTGGTTAAATCAGTAACACATGTTACCCTGCCAAAAAATCCTTAGCAATTAAAACATCTTTTTAATTTTGTTATTTTTATGATATTGAACAATTTCAATAATTGACCAGATTCATCAGTTCGCTTGTCAACGGCTTAAAATTTGGGTGAATGGGGATAATTTAGTTTGTAGGTTGGCGCAAATAATCGTAATTGTGTATCTTGGTTTCTGTAAGTAAGCAACTCAGTTGGCTACTCAACACAGTAAATTGGTTGACCGGCTTCATTTCCTTAGATTCCAATAAATAACCAGATTCATCAGTTGGCACACGCTAGCCTACCAAAAGATCCTTAAGATTCCAATAAATGACCAGATTCATCAGTTGGCGCATCAACAGCTTTAAAATTTTTGTAAATTTTCAGTTTGTAGGCACAAATGTTCCTATTGCGTATATTGGTTTCTGGAAGTAAGCAACTCAGTTGGCTACTTAACGCAGTAAACTGGTTGACCGGCTTCGTTTCCAAGATAATCACCATTTATTTGTTTTAAATTAGTAGCACACGCTAGCGTACCAAAAGATCCTTAGATTCCAATAAATAACCAGGTTCATCAGTTTGCGCGTCAACAGCTTTAAAACTTGTGTAAATTTTCAATTTGTAGGTACAAATGTTCCTAATTGCGTATCTTTTGGTTTCTGGAAGTAAGCAACTCAGTTGGCTACTTAACGCAGTAAACTGGTTGACTGGCTTCGTTTCCAGATAAGCACCATATATGTTATTTAAATTAGTAGCACACGCGCTAGCCTAATAATTAACCAGATTCATTAGTCCGCGTGTCGACAGTTTAAAATTTGTGTAAATTTTCAGTTGTAGGCACAAATATTCCTAATTGCGTGTCTTGGTTTCTGGAAGTAGGTAACTCGGTTGGCTACGTGATGCAGTAAAGTGGTTGACTGGCTTCGTTTTCAGTATTATGCACCGTGCATTTGTTTTAAATTGCTAGCACACGCTCGAATACTAAAAGATCCTATCATTCCAACGATTAACCAGATTCATCAGTTCGCATGTCAAGGGTTTTAAGATTTGTGTAAACTTGGAAAATTTCAGTTTGTAGGCACAAATATTCCTAATTGCGTATCTTTGTCTTCAGGAAGTAAGGAACTCGGTTGGCTACTTAACGCAGTAATCTGGTTGACTGGCATCGTTTCCATGATAAGCACCATATATTTGTTTTAAATTAGTAGCACACACTAGCCTACCAAAAGATCCTTAGATTCCTATAATTAATCTGATTCATCAGTTCGCGTGTCAACAACTTTAAAATTTGTGTGGAAAATTTCAGTTTGTAGGCACAACAATTCCTAAGTGTATATCTTGGTTTCTGGAAGTAAGCAACTCGGTTGGCTACTTTACGTAGTAAATTGGTTGACCGGCTTCGTTTCCAAGATAAGCACCATTTATTTGTTTCAAATTAGTAGCCCCCACGCTACACTGCCAAAAAAAAATGGAAAGTTCTTTAAGCCATTTAAAACTTGGCATGTTAGCAACCCAACATTTGTACAATACTGAAAAAAAAAGCCGTCGGAACAAATTATCGTAATTGCTTGTTAGTTCCTGAAAATAAGGAGCTCATTTAACTATTCTACTCAACAAGCCGACTTTGTTCCAAAAGTAGTGGCTCCGTTCATTTGTATCAAAGTAGTAGGCCATCACTAGAATTTAAAAAATTTTGTAGTTTGTTGTAAGAAAGCTCCACGATGTCTCCTTACTAATTTCCTTGTTGTAAGCCAATTTAAAATAAAGATTATTTCATGCTTTTTGTGGACACTGCCTGACATGCAAAGCTCACTGATCTAGGAACTGTGATATAGCATATAGGATCATAATGGCAGTAGCTTTGCATAAAAGTAAAGCTGAATTTGTAATTTTTTTAATACTTTCGGTGTACGATGTTAAAATATACTTTGCCATCAAAACTGTTGTAAAAATATCTTTTCTATAACAGTGTGAAGCCCCTACAGACCCCTTTTTTTGTTTTTTTTCTCCCAATATGTATACAAGTACTGCTCTTCTTATGTTTCTGGCTGTAAAAAAATGTTGTTTCTGAAGCTCTGTCGCATGGGCTTTAACCCCCTGTCCACTGTTTTATTTTACGGTAGGCAAAAATGTCAACTCATGATTTGTAAACTATGGTTTTAGTATTCACTGCACTGTATATCCCCCGCCCCAACACCTGAATTTGCTCTGGGCATGATGAGTTTGCTGCGTACGTATTATCACAACTAAGTGCACATAGCGTATTATATACGTATAAGATACCCAGGCTTTATTACGACGAAAAAGTTCATTAAAAAAACCGCATGCACGATTTTTTTTTAGAAAAAGGCTTGAGAAGCAACTTCCTTTTTTTTAAATGGTTTTTATATTTTGTCATACTGTATAAACTAAGTTAAAAATAGGAAAATGGATCTGCCACCCAGATTGAAAAGTTAGGAATCGGCCGATATGAGTTTTGACCGATTCGGTCCCAATATTAAAAATTCGATTAAACATAGAAATATGCTTGCAGAATCTTTATATGTATGTATCCTTAATTTAAAAATGGCACATCGCTTACTTTGAGAATTTGAGTCCATGTATACATGCTGTACGCTTAGATAAAAAAAAAAAGATATTATGCAGCTAATGTCTTAGCATAATTTCGATAGCCCTGTTTTTCTGAAGTTTGAGAGGCTCAGAACGACTGTCTTCATCAGGCTACTACCTTACCGCGCACTTCGTCGTGTTCGTTTGTTTGCTATTTGAATGCGACGCGAGGCCGTAGCCTCCGATACTTGCAAGGTTGTTACACAAACGTTCAAACCATCCTGCAGCAACATATTAAACTAGCTTCTCAGCAGATACTGAATGCTTGGGTTTGATGATCCCTGGGTAATCAAGTGCAGCTCGAACAGTGATGTCCATCTGCGAAGCCTCGAATCCCTGGCCATTCAACACCACAGCCGAAAGAAGGCTGTGCTGATGATATCCAGGGACATTCAAACCCAAGCATTTAGTATCTGCTGATAGGCGAGTTTAATAAGTTGCTGCGGGAACGTTGCGGCCCTGCAAGTATCGAGGCTACGGCCGCCTCGTCACATGCAGGCGAACAATCACGACGAAGTGAGCAGTGATGTAGTAGCCTGACAAAGACTGTGTGGTATTTACATTCACTAGGCATGGAACTAATGTATTGTATTTACGGTTACAATTACGCATTCGTAAACAGAATTTTATTAGTAATTATGAAGTGTCATTTTATCACAGTAACTGGTTTTGCTATAGAATGTAAAAGGTAGTTTGCCTTTATTGTATGTTTATTGATGATGAATGTGTGTGATCTTCTGTGAACCCTATAATAATAATAAAGAGGCAGTCCTAAACAAATATCTGGAATGACTAATTTTTTGCTGCATTGAGTTCTTCAGTAGGGTTGTGTGATTTGCGAAAACTTATCCATTCCTTGGGATCTATAGTCAGCACCAAAAAGACAGAAGCCAAGGAACCAGGAGGCAAAGCTTCACGAAAGTTTAATGAAAAAAACTAGTAGTACCAAGAATTTATAAATTGACAGCTACAAATTGTGTATGTAAACTAGGGATCGGCCGATATGACTTTTTACCGATACGATACGATACCGATGAAAGGTAAACCGACCCGATACAATCCGATACGATGCCGATGTCGATACCGATAATAATAATACAAAATCACGACTAAAAGTTAAAATTACATACAAAAAATGCAACTTCGGTTTCTGGTTTGTGTGGGTTCCAACTGTTGAGATTATCCAAAAAATTCTGTGCAGCAATAACAACATTTTAAATCCTATTCCTACATATGGCTTCAGTATATTCATCTTCTCAGTTAGATTTTAGTTGGTTGTTGTAAAAACTTAGATCATGGAACTGTCACGTGCTACATTTTCATTACAAACTGAGCAAATGGGTTTGCTTTTCTCACTTGGTTATTGCTTTTGCCGCGCTTGGTGGTGACAGTTTTTCATGGAAGACAGTTGTGTTTCTTGGCATAACAAATATCTGTATCGGATTCCTTATAGTGGTCCGATACCGATATGGCAAAAATACCGATAAATACAGATTATACCGATATCAATATCGGACTATCCCTAATGTAAACACTCGTTTATGTGGGGGGGGGGGGGGAATTTTGACTGCTGGAAGTCATTTCTGAGGTTCTACTACACCTCAACCAAAACTGGTTTCTGTTAGCCTAGTTCAAGATGTGCCTATGATGATTAAAAAAAATAAAGCTGCCTTACCAAAATATCTTTAAAAATGTTATAAAATGTCAATCACATTCCCTGATATTTCATGTTTTTCTGATGGTGGATTTGCCAAGGCCATAGAGCCAATGACAGCAAACATGCCAGAGTGGCTTTTGTGGAAAGATACTAATAAGGCTGTTCTGAATCTGGTAACGATACCATGGTGTTGGATCGCTGTGGTCCATTTTAGTTTTCATCTGATAAGGCTTACATTTTTATGGTTGGTAGCAAAAATGATATTTTTTTGTTCAGGTTAGGTAAAGTTTTACTTTTCATCCCTAAATAAATACTTTTCAAATACTCGAAAAGTTTTATTAGATTAAACTGTTTTCATTGGTTAGATATATGTTGCTACTTGCGTGTTGCTATACCAGCGATGTACCCTGCACGTCACTACATCCACCAAAACGATTTTACGATTTGGACTAAAGAAATAAAGTAAAGATTGTGTAGAAACTACTCACCCTTCCCTGGCTCTTTCACTGAAGCCTAGCCAACAACACTTATAAGGAAAGCAAGAGGCTTTTCATTAAACCAGTGATATTTCCTTACACCACTGTTCCCATCTAAATTGATAAACAGTTTGAACTAAAGGACTTCGATGTGGAAACCATAAATAGAGTGATTTACAATTAGCGGCAAATTATTCTCTAGGTCCAAAAGGGAAGGAAAATAAAAAGTGTCCTCTCTTCAATATTAAAACTGATAAATCTTGGATTTACTCATGCAATTTAGTCTGATTTTCTATTTTTTAGCACCTGGAATACAGTTTTGTAATGTTACAAAACTTCTTCATTTGTGGAACACTTCTGAGAACACTTCAGGTGGAACACTTCAGGCAGAACACTTCTGAGATCACTTGAAGTGGTCTTAATTTGACCATTTTGAAGTGTTCGGAAGTGTTCTTAATAAGAACACATGAAGTGTTCTTAGTAAGAACACAGTCATGAAGTGTTCTAAGAAGTGTTCTCATTGGAAGTGTTCTTAAAAAGAACACTTGAAACGTCCTTAATTTGACCATTAAAGTGTTCTCAGAAGTGTTTTTGTGAATTACAGTGTATACTCCAGTATCGGCGGAATCATAGTGAAAAGACAATCACATGTGACTGATTTGTACGGTATGGTCGCCGAAAACACCGCCGCTTCAATTGATTTGTAATATTGCTGAGGAGATTAGTTACAGCCCAAAAGAAATGCCAACTGAGATGCTTACACATCCTCAGCAGCTTGAACGGCTTTAAGTTCGGACACATGTTCACCAAGTCTAACGAAGCTTGCATACTAAATGTGAGTAGAAATATTGAAAGGCAGCAGAGAATTTATATCGAAAATTCGGTTTTAACGTGGGAGGTTGAGGTTAACCTTACAGCATAACCTCAAACCTTACAAATACTCCCTCGGTTCTCTGATTCTCCAATCTGTTACCGAAATACGTTGCCATGGAATCATCGCTGATTCTCACTCAAGATTTCATTCTCAGGCCCTTGCTACTGCTTCCAACGCTAGACGTATACTGGTAATTTTATTTTCAAGTTTCTCACTTCAGCTAGTTCTTCCATGTTAAAACTAATTATCACATACATACATTGTAATCTTGAATACTGAATCCAAGCATGGTGACCGTTTTATCAGAAACCTCACCAAATTCTTGAATGCACCGTTCGGTATTTCACCAAACGTTCTGTTTACCTTTCTGCTCTTCCCTACTGCGAAAGGCTGTCATGTGTTGGTCTTACTTCCCGCAGTAATCGCCTTGACGGGAGTGACCTTCTTCTTGTATTCAAGATTCTCCATGGCTACGATATACTCTGCCATCCAACACCTTCTTCATCCTTGCCCACTGAAATATTACTCGTGGTCACAGCCTCAAATTGGTGCCCAAATCTCTCAAAACTAACACAAGGAAGGGCGTTTTACCAGAGAGAATTGTCAGTCTATGGAATGGACTGCCGCAGTACATTGTCAGTGCCTCCAGTGTTGAAACCTGGAAGTCTTCTTTTGACATGTGTCCATTTTAAATTTTGCTTGGGCACTATTGTGTGCGCAGCGTATCTTGAGTCCTGCAGGTATTTTACGAGCGGCTACGTCTTCCTGGAGGGGCCGGCTTTAATCGACGGTCGCCATTGTTTTTTGTAGTCATCTTGGATATCAACAAGGCACTCTGCCACCAAAACATACAATCGATTATCTGTGTTCGTTCTGGGGCGAACTAAAGATAGGCCGCAAACACTATAGGGACTAATCTACCTTTGCCGTCACCCCCTTTAATTACTTTAATTTAGTAAAGGATACTATCAACTATACTTGAGTTAACTTTACATAAATTGACTTGCGCTATAAAGAACGGATTAATATCAACTTAAATAGGTTTACGTCGGTATTTATTTAACGCCAAATAAAGCACCACAAAAAAAAAATCGAATCGGGGCATTAGTCCTCGGAGGGGGTGGGGGTATGGAAGTCGGTTTGTGCAACAGACGAATTTTGAACCGTGGCGTTGAAAGATTTTGGTTGATACACACTAGCAGTCGCGGACATTTCAGCTGTTGTTTCAGCGGGGTTTTCGGTCTAATTAAATATTAGTTCGGTTTCATCCCAGCTCGTTCTATTCAAACAAACAAACACAACGTAAGAGCATGCATTCACTACACTGTTTGACAGTACTAGCTGAACGTAAATTTGTTTGTACGTTTCAACTTCTGTATGTTGGGGCTTTTGGTGTGTTTGTCTTTATCTTCGCGAAGATCGTAGCT
Source organism: Lithobius niger (assembly GCA_023313725.1). Lineage (NCBI taxonomy): Eukaryota > Metazoa > Arthropoda > Chilopoda > Lithobiomorpha > Lithobiidae > Lithobius > Lithobius niger. The sequence goes on from JAHWFP010239396.1 coordinate 51,358, forward strand.
GTTGTACGTGGAGGGGGTAGGGGGAGGGGAGAATGCCACCGAGTTAACTTGCAGCCTTTCTTAATTTCCTCGTGATTCCATGCGATAAATATGTATTTTCTGCTTTCCATGTCCTTCCTAGAATCGTCGTCTCAGTCATCGTAGCTATATTATGTTTGCAATCGATTGGGACATGCCAGCGAGGGCTGAAGCAACGGGGCAGCCGGTGACAGCTTCCTTATTTGCTCAAGAGTAGGAAGGAGAAGCCACCCGCTGCTTCCCAGGGGCAGCTGCTGGTGTCACGGTGCCGAAACGGATCATTGCACTCAACAACAACAATGGGAGAAAGGCGGAAATCCAGTTCGACGCAACAGTAAACAGCAACATGGAAAGTGGTGGAATTTAACGCAGTTGACTTCCTTTCTATATATTCTTCCAGCATCTCGACTCCCCTTCCAAATTAAGCAGTAGCAATATCCTTTAAGAAGCGTAACCGAGGACGCTAGAAACTTGTTAACCCTTACACTATAGGAGCGAATTTAAATGGAACCACAATTGCAATTATGGAACTAATATTACTGGAAAAAAGAAATTACAAGACGAAAGTATAAACTATGACATCAAAATCAATGAGAAAAGATTTGTATTTTAAGGATTAAACAGTACGGAAAGCTAAATGGGCTCGAGAATTGTTAAATAAACACGAATGCACACCTATTTATGTTGCCTTTTGGACTTAAATGTCAGTCTGCTTGAGCGGGGAATTGAACCCACAACCTTTGAAACCGAAGGCTACCGCTAAACCGTACGTGTCAGGATAACATAGCGGTATGACTTCGGTCTCTGGTTTCAAAGGTCATGGGTTCAATTCCCCGCCAAGGCTGTCCGACATTTAAGTTTAATAGGCAACGTAAATAGGTTGGCATCCATATTTACTTATAATTTATGCTATGGAACCTTGGACGAAACGAAAATAGTAATGGACAACAACCTCATAGAAGCTGCTTCGCAGGCTTTACGTTGTTGGCAAACTAGCCCTCCACCCGTAGCAACGGGGTTCGTAGCAATCATCTGTTCTTTCAGTTTGTTGACTTGTGAGGTGAAGATGCTGGTGTCCCTTCAGGCCAGTCTAAGCACAACCTTGGGCCACTGCACTGTGACTGCGCTAATGACCTAGCTGTCGACGCGCCATGAAGCCTCACCCGTCCCTCCCCCATTGAGTTCAGCCGATGAAAATAATGGTTATTGATTTTTTATTCGTGTGGATGTGCTTTTAAACCTGCGCCCTATACAGAGTAAACACTGGCAGTAGCAGTAAATGGGACAGTTCTTCTAAAACTAATCTGAAAGGTCCCAAGGTAAAATGTAATGTATATCAGACATATTATTTTGTTTTGGTTTAACCTCTTCCCATTCCACAGCTTTTGCCAAAACTTTTTCAACCTTTCAATCCGGAGAAAATGATGTCACAAATATCGGTACTGATTAAGGGAAAAATTGTAATTCGGGAAACTTCTTAATTTTATAGATTTTGATACCATTTTTGGTAACTGTTTGTAATAGAAAAAATTGTTGGTAACACTTATTTTTTTTTGTACTAATATTTTATGCAATGTGTTTCACTCTATAGAGCAGCGTCAAGTGACGTCATATTGGCTACAAGAGAGGTACCTGCAAGGGGCACTAGATTAAATGGTGGGTTAAACAACGGCACTTCTAGTCAAGTCAGTGCTTTGAGAGTGGATTTCGTAGGCTTAAAAAACCGTTGTTTTCTTCAATCCCTTATGCTACGAGGTTGTAATCGGAAAATAAAGATTCCACTTGCTTAAAAATGTCAGCAACTGCCAACAAATCGACAAAAATTGCGCGTTTTAAGCCTAAGAAATCCAGTCTAATAGCATTGGCTTCAGTAAGACGCTCTTCTTTTCCCCCCACCAGTGCACCTTGCAGCTAACCCAGTTACTGGCTCCACCATAGAGTTATATACAATAATACTACGTCGTGTCACTGCCCTACAGAAATGTAAAAAAAAAATGAATGCATAAAAAAGAACATTGCCCGATAAGAATATTACGTGACGTACAAAAAAAATTATGGAACCCTTGTTGAAACTGCAGTCCCTATTACTGCTCAATTGATTTTCACTTTTTACCACAGGGGCTCGTTGCTCATGCGCTCCATCAATACAAAGGACTCTGAAAGGGGTGAAACCAGCCGGAAGCCATATCGTAGAAATCGTTTTTTTTTTTTAAATATATTATCACTGGAACTCGCGCTGAACGTCCATATTGTTAACTTGTCTCAAGTTTTATGTTATTATTTGTACAACTCCGTTGTCCAGAAAGATCTGAGAAGCTTTTCAGTGTTTTGCTATCCCAGTCAACTTCCGGTAATGACCGGGGCTTTGACCTCGATGCTAAAACACTTCTCAGATCGCTCTGAATAGTTTAGTGGTACAAATACTGACTTGGAATGTGGTAACCTGACCGGCTACTCCAACCCACTGCCCTATAACAAACGGTAAGTAACCAACCAGAGTGGGCTAGTGCATCTCAGGCTCCACGCTTAGGTCTCCAGGATCCACGGCGTTTGCTTAAATAGCAAATCGGGAAATAATGGTATTCATTTGCCGATTATACCTGCCAGCAAAAGCTACGTCTGTCATGCCGGACTCGGTCAACGATTACTGGCCAGCTTTGTAGAGGGTAAACCGAACGATAATTGCGATATTAGGTTATTGCAGGGATAGTCTACTACTGGGTCAGTCCACTCAATTTAACACGTCTGAGTTATCGCAGAGCTCTTTCCGGTTGAAAAGTATACACGGGCGAGATTACCCAAGATGCCACAGTTGGTGATGTCTTTGCTCCCAAACCAATCTTTGTAGCAGACGATGCTTGCTTTTTCGAAGCTCACAAAGAGGTCTGTTTCAACTAGCAGTCGTTTTTAGAAAATTTATTGAATGATTATGAAATATCTGATCGCACAATCTTTACTGAACGTTAGAAAACACATTATTAAAAAGAGATGATATATTTTTACGAGGTTACCCAAGATGAGAGTGGGCGGCGTTATCACATTATGTCTGTTGACTCGATAATAACCGTTGCGTATTTTCAGTCGTATTGTCATTTTACTTAGGTAGCTTAACGCACTTTAAAACAATTTAATCAATTGGAACTGTCCGGCTTACGTTTGATGATAAGTATCCGTTCGTTTGTTAATCTAATTCTGTGTCTATTCATCAGCAAAATCAACAACCGCATAGATACGCAAATCAGTAAAATGGCGCGAAATGGAGCAGTAACGTCAGAGGCGTTTTAGATTTGCCGATGCATCTCACAAGTCTCGTACGGTTTCTCGTGCTACTGCATAGCATTGATTGGGCCGACCCTAAGAAAGCTACGTCCTAGGTCCTTAAGCTACTACTACTAAACGTCGACGTATGTATGTAGTAGTTCTTCTTTTTGAGTAGTTGTCTTTAAATTTGGCATCGATTCATTCAACATTCCATGGGACACTAAACCACTCCCAAAATGTATGAGAAGACGATGTTGTGATAGTTTGAAACCTTCTTAAAATTCCGTGCAGCTAAATTAGCTGTAGATCCCACCGGATTTTTTAAATTTCAGATAGAAAAGTAACTTTCTAATTAACAGCAAAACTTCGTGTAAGGTTCTGCCATGTTCTGTACTACAAAATATTTTAACTACAAATTCATTGCAGCTAAATTACCTGTGGAACCGACGGATTGTTTAGTTGCGAGTCGAAAAGGAATTTTCTAACTAAAAGCCAAACTTCGTGTACGGTTCTGCCATGTTCTGTACTGCACATTTTAACTACAAATTCATTTCAGCTTACATACCTATGGATCCAACGGATTGTTTAGTTAAGAAGAGAAAAGTAACTTTCTAACTAAAAGCAAAACTTCGTGGACCATCTAGTATAAAATTGACTTAAGCCGCCCGCGCACTGAGCAACTTGGCCGCGCGGCCAGGTCGCTGCAGCCAATGAGAATGTTTACCGTTTATGTAAAACACGCACTAATCATCTTCATTGGCTGCAGCAACCTGGCCGCGCAGCCAAGTCGCTCAGTGTGCGGGCGGCCTTAGTGTCAATCTCAACGACCCGCCGCTGTAAATAAGGATTCCAGTTAATGCCGCACTAATGTCAATACAAACAAGAGAGTTTTACCTTTGATTAAACATGTCAACATTAATGGATGAAGAATATTCCTGTAATCTTTAAAAACACGTAGGTGGTAGCCTACAGCTAGTCACTGTGCCTTGTGCTACCAGTAGCGGAGAGACCGTGGGTGCTGTGTCCGGTATAGTAAACACAGCAAATTAAACAGTTCATTGTAAAAGTGCACAAAGAACGCCAACAAGTTATGAGCGTCAATATTTTACGTTGGTGGCGGCAGTTTGAATTGTGCTCTCGTTGCACATTAATATTGCAAGCAGAATCAACAAGTTACACGTATTCTTCACTTGGCATGGCTTCCTGATGTTTGTATTGCTTTGTAATATAGTTCTTTTCGGCTACCTAAGTAGCTTAACTGAATTTCTTCTTTTGAAGCTCAAGTTTGTTCCCTGGAAAGTACGTGTGATCTTTATAAACCACTTGGTTTTTTTTTTCTTTTACTAGTGAATTAGGTGAGGACAAAAATGTTTCGTGTTTTTGATAGTTTTTTCTCTTAAACGAGTTACATTCAGAACTATAAGAAAAAAAAAAAAAGACTGAGCGCTTGCAGGATGCGTTTTTAAGAGTTTCGGAACAGTGGTCGACTGAAACCGAAACCGAAATCACTACCAAAACTAGTAAACCGGTTTCGACCGAAACCAAAACCAATACCGAAACCCAAACCCAAACCTAACCTGAATAACATGAGTCTTAATAATTAGAGAAAAAGCAATGATAATCATAAAATTCCAATTTTATGGTTTTTCGTAGCATAGTCTTGATCGGGAGGCAGAGTCTCGTTTATCCATTTCCGCCCACAGGCTGAACAAATCCAAGCGTGCCCTACTACCGTCCCTCCCCCTCCCCCCCCCCCCCCCCCCCCCAAAAAAAAATTTTTTTTTTTTTTTTTTGGTCACTAGTCTTTTTTTTTTCAACTATTAATTCGTGTCAGCGAGGGAAGTCCAGAGCACCAGCAAAGGGCATCATTGAATACGTAACAGCATTGATGGAAAACATGAACAAAGAGAATTACAAAAAAAAAAAAATTCCATATCCAGTGCAACAAAGCCGTTATAAATTATGATTAAATTTGGATTGAACAAAAAATTGTATTTGTTATTGGTTAGAACGGATATGGCTGATGAAAGCAGGATCTGTGATGGTGCCCGTGGACGTTGGCATCCCTAGACTACTGCCTATTTAGACTACAAGGAAATCGGCCTACTACTACCGGACGGCAACGTAGGATTCAGCCGAAAGCCCAAACCATAACAGAAACCAGTTATTCAGTTTCGGCCGAAACCGAAACCATGGCCGAAACCAGAACCGAAACCGAAATTTTACCCGATTTCGGTGCCGAAAACTGAAACCGAAACAGAAATTCCGTCGACCTCTACTTCGGCATGGATTCAGAAAAAAATGGTCACATATACGTTACTTAAAATAGGCATGAGTTGTATTTTTAATGGGAATGCCATTTTGGAATACAGACAAGATGGAGTGACTGTGGGGGAAAATTATCGGAAAATACTCTATGTGGTGAATACATCATTGGTATTTCCACACTGAAAATACACTGAAAATATGTAAAAAAAAAATACTCAGTCCCCTGATGCAGTGAGAGGTGCTTGTTTATAAATAGTGACATTACCAAAGAGGGAATGTAGCCTAGCGGTTAGCACGACTGTCTCATGTGTACGAGGTCCCGGGATCGAGTCTGACATCAATACGCCTGGCATGTTTGGAAAAAGAAGCGCCCAGCAAACTTTAGCTCATGTCGATTGCAGCAGATGAAAGGTCCAATAAATTTTCCATTGGGATTACCGAGCATAATTCTAACTCTCGCGATCTGGTGCCATGGCTTCAGCCAGAAGTAGTATTAGCAGCAAGAAATAAAAAACATGACACGAAGCATCGTATTGTCTTTTTTGGTAAAGTTTTTTATTTAATTTTTATTAATAAATTCTGCACCAACGTCTGTTCAAAACATTAAATGGAATTAATGAGGAACACAAAATAAACGCAGAAATGTAACCAATAGATAAGTTTCAACCACTTTCCAGAAACAACTGGTTTTATAAATTGTTATACCAAAAATTGTAAGCTAGTGATTCTTTGTCCCACATACGTTTTATTTGATACATGCTGTTTTTTAAATCTAATAATTCCTTAATGTAAGTTTAAGTTGCTTATAATTACTGATTTTTTATGACATTGCGGTTGCTCATTAAATATTTATGTAATGTAGTAATCTGTATTTTCTATTTTCTCTCCGTAATGGTAAGTTCAAAAACTGTTTTCTCATTTTTTTTTTAGTAATTTTGAGTCTTCCAAGTTCAGCTTAACATTGAAATAGTTAAAATCATTACATTATAGTGTTTGAAATTTTCAACGTTTTACAATTTTTTGTGCGTTACTTATTTCCTGTGTTTTCCGATTGTTATTAGCAAGCATGGTTAGTTATTTAAACTCTATTTTGTAATTTTTGCAGTTTAGTTATTTAAACTCTATTTTGTAATTTTTGCAGTCCAATTATTCGTGATTTACCTGGGTATGTCTTCTATTTCTTATTATTGATTCAATGTAAGCACGATAAATCAATTTCGTCTTAACGTTATTTAATATGTTCCTAGGATAATATAGTTTAATTTGTTTAATTCTCTTTATAACCGAATTAAAGTGTCTCACATTTCCAGTTATAATCAATTACCAATCCAAGATTAGTGAACTATACATTTTTTTTTAAATACGAGTGTTTATTGTTTGCTTATGTTGATATAACCTGATGAACTGTTCCTGATTTATACCTTTCCGATCCGTATTGATGTCCACCTGCCTCATTCTTTCTTCACTTATCCAAACACTACTTACTATTCCAGCACTGTTCCAGGATGCGATTAAAATCTTTTTATAATTAATTTGTAGCTACTGAGAAAGATTGAACAGCTACTTAGCTCGGCTGGAACCTGTAGCCAGAACCCGCCCCGGTAGCGCAGTGGTTAGAGTGCCCGGCTAGCAAACGGGAAGTCCTGGGTTCGAATCCCAGTTCTTTTCTTTCTTTCTTTCTCATGTTATTGTATCGTGTATCCTCACAAGGCCAGTCTTTAATGCAGAATGTTTGCTTCGTTTAATTTGTAGTTGTTTCATGATTACGTAACACGAAAATGTCATTTGCAATTAATTTTCAATTTTGGATGGTACAATCAATACCAATGATAAAGAAGGTGCCTTCCTGGTAGGGGCGATAAGCGACCACAAGAGCATTAACACGCAGTGGTATCTAATTTTCCGGAAGAAATATTTTCCTCTTGGTCACAATAAAACAGTGTAGGCCTAATGTAAAAAAAAAAGAAAAAAAAGAAAGGGGAACTCACTACAGGCACAAGCTGGCTATGGCAAGACGGCTGTGGGCCTGTTGCAGCTTCACCCTTTGTATGGTTTTTTAATTGTACAATTACGTTTTTATCGTGACCAAAGGGGAAATATTTCTTCCAGAAAATTTAAATACTGTTACTTGTGAATGGTCTTAGAGTTTCTTATCGTGTACCAGGAAGGCAACCTTTTTATTATGACACCAAACACCACAAATAAACAGAAGTCAATATCATTAAAGTGTACCAAAAAAAAAATAAAAATTCCTAGCTTTCAGTCAGTTTCTGTATCATCTTGGCACTTACTTCTTGGCTTAGTTCAGGGTTGCATTAATTTTGCATAGGATGGGACCAATTGGGATAAAAAAAAATATGTAGTCTTTGTGGAATAAACGCAACCTAACCTTTAAGACAAACAAGTATGTTCATTTAAATTAATTAAGACGCTTGCAGTACATTTAGGCCGAATATACTTACTCGTTTTCACTTCTGACGTTACGATATCTCATAATTTCTGCTGTTTTAGAGGGCATATGCAAACAATTATTGTTAAACAAAGAAATTTACTTCTACAAAAACCTTGTTACGACTTTTACTTCCTTTAAATAGTCAAGTATACGGTCATGTTCCTGGCACGCCGCCGCGAAGTCTCGACGTACCGTACAGGCACAGAACCAGCATGACTGAATGGTGCTGCTGCCTCCCCTCCCCCTCATTTCTTGATTAATTTTTTTTAAGATGCGAACTATGTATGACGCAATTTAATTATTGAAATAGAAGGTAAAAGTGCAGTTAGAAGACTACACGCCTGTTTTTTTTTTTTCATATTAAATAAAGACGTTCGCATTTATCCGTACCAATCCGCAAGTATATTACGCAGAATTATTACTGATAGTGGGAAGATAGTGGGCAAAGACACTTATGATATAGTGTATTGGTACAAAACACTTTTTAACAAAATCATTTATCCCGTGAAATGGTTCACAAAGGCCTCTCATCTGTCGCATTTCGTAGAAATCAGTGTCATTATGAAAAAAATCACAATAGGCCCCGACAGGTCTTCGGAGCAAAGATCCCATGGGAAACATGCCGTTCTCCAGTACGGCCACTAAACCCCTGGGTGTGGTAAAACATTTTAAAACCGATTTTAAAACCACATTTTAAAACCGATTTTTAGCAAGGGAAAGACGCGGTAAGTAAATAGACATATGGAGCCGTACTTGTTGTAAAGTTGCCATCTCTTGCTTGCTGGCTTGTCCGTAATTACCTAATGACTGTAATTAGGGCTAATTACGTCGTTCTATACGAACGCTCGAAAGAAACATTTTCCCAGTGTGAAATGCTGGTCTTTGGCTACATTTTCCACGTGCAAGACACGTGCGTTCCTTTTTGACCGAAAGTGTTTCCATATTTTGGTGGGAACAAGCCCTTATAATGAAGAAGGTTTGGCGCCAAAAGAAGTCATTCCCAACAAGCACGCAACAAGGACAGAACTCTTTTCACGAACTGTCTTGTTGGACAATTTCTCGATTCATGTGTAGATTGTTAAATGTTAATTATTGTAAAATGCGTAATACCAAAGGATAAAGTAATGATGTTTGAAAAACAAGTCTGCATGAACCCTTGAAAGTACATTGGTGGCAGCGGTTTGTGCGGATTTCCACGGCCAGGATGCTGCATCAATAGGCTTACACCATACTTTCACGTTAAAGGGACAGCTGCATCGATAGTCGGCGGTCATGTCAACTTAGATGGCAGTGGTGAGTTTCTCCAACACAGTGGGTTCACTTTCCATGGCAGAATTTCGACTTTGGCGGCAACCGGAGTGGGAGGAAGATTAAAGCGGCTTCCTGCTGTTCAAGAAAGAGGAGTCAAGAGACGGAAAAGCTGAGCTGGCAGACAAGATTGCGACTGGGCGAGGGACGGAAAATATTCCTATCAGCGAGAGTGGGCGGTAATGCTGCACTTTGTCGTGTGGGAAAAAAAAAATTTCGGCGAATTCCGGTAAAGGAAGAAGCGAAATAGAGTTTGAAGTCATCGTCAGTACAAGCCTGGTTTCGTCAGTTTAGATGTAGAAGTCGTCTTGACAGCGTCTCCGCAACACGGCAACAGGTGAGCTGTGGCAAACTTTTCTTTACACTTTCGTATTAGAGCGTTTGGGGGAAAAAGTGTTGTTTGAAGCTTGCGGGAACTGTTGTGCGTGTTGGTGCTATTTTTTTGATTGTTGGTTACTTAGGTAGTTAAGTAATTTTACAATGAAGTTGCTTAGTGATAAAGCGATGGTTGATTTGAAAGCTGTGTGTGAGGAATTAGGGTTGCATGCGGCTAAGCGAATAAGTGAAATTCTGGCTATGCTTAAAGGTGGGTTGGGGGGGGGGGGACTTTGTTGGTGGATGATCTCGCAGAAGTAGTTAAAATTGTAGAGGAGGCTAAAAGGGTAATAAATGAAGAAAAGGAGAGGAAGTTAAAAGAAAAACAGGAAATGAAAGAGAGGGAGTTACGGGAAAATGAAAGGCAAATAATAGAGGCTGAATTAGAGAGGAAAAGGTTAAGTGTAAGAAAAGAAGAATTAAAAAGGGAGGAGGCTTTAAATGAGAGGGAGGACGAATTTGCCAGAGAAAAATTAGCGAGGGAAAAAGAGTTAAAAGAAAGGGAGGTAGAATTTAAGAGGGAGAAATTGGCTAGGCTATAGACAGAATTGAAAGTGAAAAATTTGCAAGGGAGGCAGAGCTATAACGGGAAAGGTTATAGCTAAGCAAGATGAGCTTGAAAGTAAAAAATTGGCTATAGAAAGAGAAAGATTGGATCGTCAGGAGGAACTTGAACGGGAGAAGTGGGAACGAGAAGATGGATTAACGAAGGAGAAACAGGAGCATAAGCTGCCTATTAGCGAAAATGCTAGGCAGTATAATGATGAAGTGCAGGCAAGAGAGTTGTCCTTTAAGCAAGAACAATTAAAGGTAAAAACAGAGTCTGTACAACAAGAAAAACGTTATGACATGTCTAAGTTGTGCCAACCGTTCAGGGAGAAGGAAGACAACATATTAGTTTTCTTGTCGGGTTTTACTAGAATTTGTGATAGGATGGGCTTTAAAAAAGAAGAGTGGCTTTCAGATTGTTATCTTTGTTAACAGGGAAAGCGCGGGAAACACTCATGCGTCTTTCTGATGACAACTTTGCTAAGTTTAATTTATGTGCGAAAGCTCTTAACTATAAGATTTAATGTTACAGAGCAGTGTTTACATAACCAGTTTAGATCAGCTCAAAAAAACTGATAAACAAACGTACTTAGGTTTTACTCACACTTTGACAACACTGGGTACTGAATGGGTTAAGGAACTTGATTGTGGGGATTCTTTCCAAAAATTGTTCCAGGAGCTATTAATAGAGGATTTTTGAATAAGGTACCAAGTCCGATAAGGGTATGGCTTATTGATAAGGGTAAACAAGAATCTGTTTTGAACTTAGCTTCGCTTGCAGACGATTACTGTACTAATCGCCAAGCAGCAGTTCTAAGACAGGGGAGTGGATCCGACAATGGAAATGGCGGACCACAGGGCATAAATAATTACCGTGGAGGAAGTAACAATGGTAATGGTTATGGCAGGTATCGGAATGGTAATGGTTATCAAGGTAGTCAAGGTAACAGAAACAATGGAGGGAGTGGTGATTCGCAAAATAGTGAGGCAACCAAGGGAATGGTACTAGTAACAATGGGAACAGTAACAATTGTAATGGCAACAATGGCAATAGTGGTACGAAAAATGGTTCGGGTAATAATGGTACGAGCAATGGTACTACAGCTTCGGCTAACAATGCGCAAGCAAGACCTCAAGCTAACTACAATAATCAGTCTAGTAGGAGAGCGCCTTTAAAGGCGGACGAGCCACGACAATGCTATATTTGTAGCTCGAGCTTGCATTTGAAAAGGGACTGTCCCAACAACACTACCAAAGCCTTAGCGGGAAATGTATATACTCAATTGCCTAGTGCACACAGTGGAAAGGAGGTTAGCTCTTTGAAAGGTAAAGGTCACAAACAGTCGGTGGAAAGCCAGTTATGTATAAGAAATGTACAATGCCGAAGGATAAAGTAAAGAAGTTTGAATTTAACAAGTCTGCAGTGAACCCTTGAAATTACAATGTGGAGGATCGAAAAAAAAAAGCGCTGGGAGGTATACCCCTTTAAAACGTGAAACACGTGTTGGTTTACTTGTCCCTGTTCGTTTCATCGGAAATCGGACCAGGAATGTAAGAAAACTTTTATCTGGCATATCCCAATTCTTGACGAAGACGCGAACAGCCGGACAAAAATGAAAAGAGAGAATAAAAGAAAAAAAAATCGTTCCTGTCTTCACATACTCGACTGTATTACGCACACACACACACACACACCACACACACAAAAAAAACATAATGATAATAAAAAAAATAGAAAAATAACGAAAAGAAAGAAAATCTGCGAACGACTTTTGCGAGCCATAACTTCCCAAGAGCGGTACCTTTCCAAACAACAACGCCAGAAGTCTTAAGCACAAACCGTCAATGACAAGCCGGGGCGACAGTAGTGAAGCGCTCGTCTTGCATTGTGTTGGTGTCTGTCTGTCCGTCCGTCTGGCGACGACGACCGACCACGAGAGATCTTTGTCAGTTTTCAACTTTTCACGGTCCGACACTCGCCTCGGATGATGGGAGGGATCTCGGTGAATCTTGAGCCGGGCGAGGTTTCATTACTTGTGTTTTCGGCAACGCCGGAAACCGTGAAATTGGTTTAGGTTCAAGAGGAAGCCCCCAACCCTCTCACCCTCTTCCCGTTCTTTCCTCACAACTTCTCCTCCCCCTCTCCCGAGCTGACTAAAGTTACGCATAGATAGAGATATGCACGAGGAAAGAAAGAATATTCTTCAGCAACCCGTCCCCCCCCCCTACAACAACGTCATTGACGTACGCCCCGAGACGCCACCAAGCCTGGTGGTTTATTAACTCAAAAATAAAAGCACGAACGGTAGAGCCACGGTTCTCAGTTTTGTCGAGATTAATCCTCTGTAAGGCATTATTCTCGTGCTTGCGGTATACGTGTAATGACTTTCGCAGCTTCAGTGCACCCTGTCTATGGCCAGTCACTCAAAAGATATGGCCGTGTATAGTAGGATGGGTTGTGGGAGCAAGAGGAGTTTCGGATTCAAGGAAAGGGGTCTTTAACAACGCGTGAGTAATACGAAGAGGGTGAATTTTTTTACTGGCGTCATAAAAATGATTATGTATTTCATAAACTCCCTCGTTTTATGTGTGTACGTCGTAAACATTTAAGGGATAAAAAATATGGGGAGGCACCAGGGGGGGAGGGGAGAGGGGGGAGGTGAAAGCACATAACAAAAGAATCATGTTTGCAATTTTGTTTGTTTGTGCAATATGCACAGCATGTCGTCAATATGAGAAGACGTAGGGTACTGTTTTCTTTAACGTCAACTGATTACCACACACAGAGTAGGCACGAAGAAAATGGACAGAGGTCCATAAGCCCAGTTGAACGGTTCGTAAGACCCGGTCTCTACATTTAGAAAAAATAAACCTAAAAAATAATCATCAGTTTTAAAGATTTCAAAAACTATTATGGATGCATGAAAGCAGAGTTTTTGCAATACAATACAATACAAAGCAGAATTTGAACTCAAAAACGAAGATTCAATGGGGGGGGGGATTCAATGGCAAAGTGTTCAATGAGTAACGACACTTTCATGAAAAAAGTGTCAGGTGACGCCTATACACCAGACGGATGATAGCAAGAATTGACACGATTGGGGAACAGAATTTGTAACTCTAAAAAAATCCCTATTGAAACGTGTTATATTCATTTCTATTAGTTCCGTCCGAGTTTTCAGAGGGCGCCACGCGTTCCACCTGGTAATTTTTGGTTATTTTTCAGCCCAAATCTAAAACAAACTAAATTACAACTAAGCTAAACTAAATAGTAATTAAATACGATCTAGTTTCGTTTAGTTTAGTTTACTTTTAGGAGGAAAACAGAGTAGAAATCCCCCACATAAAACTCCTGGCACCCTCTATAAACTTAGACGTAACTAACAGGAATAAATCTAAGACGTTTCAGTAGGAGGTCTCAGTCACAAATTTTCCTTCCCAACCCTATAAATTCTTGAAGACGCCTAACTCTAGATTGATCCTTAATACCACCACAATCACTTTGAGAAGATTTTCATTAATTTTCGACCAGAATGCGTGCAAATACTGTTCATATTGGTCAGGAATTAAAGAAAGATGTTTCAATGATATTCTGGATGAAGGCGACCATCTAGTGTAACATTTGCACGGTACGTCTCCACGCAGCAGGAATGTTTGGTGTTGTTCTTAAAAATTTTGCCATGGATATTGAGGTATAGTGGCCTCCAGTCAGTACAACCATGGAGCTTAGGGAGCTGACACGTAAAGTGTGATAGTATATGTATAAGTCTACAGCCAGCCAGCCACCCAGCCACGCCATCCCCGCACTTGAGGTTTTCATTTTCACCATACTGATACATTATGGTCGAAAAAAATTTTTTTTAAAGAAATGATTGGCCACTAAGAAAGAAAATGAATTCCACAGTGACTTATTTCTTGTTTTACTTGAAACTGTGCGTGGGTTCAAACGTCGTAAGCAGAGAGCCCCACTTTCACAGAATGTAGCTGTTATCCCATCAGCCCTGTAGTCGTAGCTGTTATCTCATCAGCCCTGTAGTCGTTACTGTTATCCCACCAGCCCTGTAGTCGTCGATGTTATCCCACCAGTCCTGTATTCGTAGCTCTTATCCCTCGAGCCCTGTAGTCGTAGCTCTTATCCCATCAGCCCTGTAGTCGTCGCTGTTATCCCACCAGTCCTGTAGTCGTAGCTGTTATCCCACGAGCCCTGTAGTAGCTGTTATCCCATCAGCCCTGTAGTCGATACTGTTATCCCACCAGCCCTGTAGTCGTAGCTGTTAGCCCACTAGCCCTGTAGTCGTAGCTGTTATCTCATCAGCCCTGTAGTCGTAGCTGTTATCCCATCAGCCCTGTAGTCGTCGCTGTTATCTCATCAGCCCTGTAGACGTTGCTGTTATCCCATCAGCCCTGTTATCCCATGAGCCCTATAGACGTTGCTGTTATCCCATCAGCCCTGTAGTCGTAGCTGTTATCACATCAGCTCTGTAGCCGTAGCTGTT
>JAHWFP010239397.1:0-15570 GCA_023313725.1 Lithobius niger
CCCCCCCCCCCCCCCGGTGTGAACGTCATCGTGCGACCTTACAGACAAGCACGCACACAAAATCCAAATTTAGTTGAATATTAAAACCTCGATCACTTTGCTCGGTCAATAACTGCAGAAGGGTTTTATTAGTTTTCTCCATAATTATTATAAACGGCCTCCTATTTAGAAACATAACTCTTCTTTTGGATTAGGGGTGGAATGATAATCGATAATTCTATACCATCGCGATGCAAATTTTTCGTCGATTATCGTATCGCACTTTTCTGACTTATCGAATCATCGTGCAAACCCCGATGCTTAAATTGTCATATCTCGGAAACCGTAATAGCTAGCTGATTGGAAGATATTGTTTAATGCAAACAATATTTAAGCATTCCCGCAAGTAGCGCGCAACACATACTGCTAAATTGTTTCTACTTAATACTACGTGCACAACTGATCAGTTCATGGGACATATCTGAAGTTAGCACTTAAGCGACGTGAAACATGTGGTATGTTGGTATTTTTAGGAAAATCTGTGGCTTTCATGTTATATTGCAATTTGCATAAAACTTCAGCCTAGTTTTAATTGCAGTATTAGTTGCAATAATTAATAGTTTTAATTGGAATACAAGGAGGTGAGTACCAAGTTCCACAACTGACCAATTCTTGGAAAATATCTGAAGCTGGCACTTATGCGATGTGAAACATGTGATACGTCAACATTTTTTTTTAAAAACTGTGGCTTTCGTGTTATATTGTAATTTACGTAAAACTTCATCCAAGCCCGACAATGGACAATGAAACGTGCATTTTCAGGGTCAAATGGCGAGTGCCACACAATCCACATCCGTGAAGGTTGCACTGTAGGCTTCAGTCACGTTTTTTTTTTAATTAACAAAATTAAAATGGTTAATTTCAGCCTTAAAATTTTTTTTCATCAAGATATTATCGATTACCGCGATAATTTAAAAAATGTTATCGGCCTAAAAAATTGTTGTGTCATGCCATCCCTATTTTGGATGAGGTTTATTTCAGTTCAAGATACAAAATAAACACAAGTACTGGTACGTGACATAACCCCCCCCCCCCTCATACCACAAATCAGTAGTGCCCACGTGTGGGTAAGTAACACACACACACAAAAAAAACCATTTACAGTGGATTTAAAGCGCCAAGACTAATTTTGTCCCCTTCACTATCAGTAATGCAGAATTTACGAAACATGTCTGACTAAGTACAATATTGTTAAGTACGTAATAAGTACAACAGCCAGCAGAATCGTCATTTTCTAATACAACTTCCGCGCGTAAATTTTCCGTTTGTATTGGTGGCTTTAATATGTCTTTTTTTTTTTTTTTAAACACACAACAAACAAAGGCCCAGCTGCTTCCGCGAATAGCCACAACCTATTTCCATCCGTCTTTAGTGAACCACCAACGCACCAGAAATAGACCTAGACTCCCAATCTGCAGATAGAAACTGTCAGGCAACAAAGTAGTTGTATGACTCAACTCGTCCCGAAGGCGAACAGCCCCGCATTATCACCCGGTGCTGCAGGGAAGCAAAAGCCAAAGCGAACGGGGGCAGCTAAGCTTGACCGACTCTTCTAACACTTTCCCTTTCGGAGAGGGAGCGAGCGACGTTGACCCGTTACTGTGTTACTAGTGCGAAACCTTGGCCCAGCGATCTCATTAATGAACTAGTTCCAATAGCCATAAAGGGAAAAAGCGAAAACAAACACGGTGATTCTGCGGTGTTTTACAAAAGTAGATCAAGGGGAAAAAGCTTTACAAATGAAAAACGAGTTATGTTGGTAATCGCAGACAGATAGACAGATAGATTATTCGACACCGCCCTCCATTTGCTCTCCTCCTCGGCGATCAAGAACAATGTGTTATTTGATGTTATCTTTAAAACTTCATCCCACACACACACACTCAAACTCGACATTTTGAGGAGGAACAAATAAGTGACTAGCGACGAGCATCTTTCTGTAATGCGCAAAATTAAAATTAAAAATATTTCCGTTTTTTAAGCCCCAAAAAAAACAAAAAAACACTACAACTGTCTGAATGTAAAAGAACTTCGCCCTTAATATTGGCCGCAAAAACAGGTTTGAAAATGTATTCGTTCCATAAAATTCTTTCTAAAAATGCAACGTTAGCTAAGGAAAAATAACTAGAGTTGCTCATTTCAGAAAATGGTCTACAGTCAGTAAAATTGCGATTTTCAGGGATTTCAATTAAGATTTCCAATATTTCCTTTGGATTTCCAAGGTTTACCAGTGGTTTGTAAAGATTTCACTGGGATTTCTTGAGATAATTAGGAATTTCCAGGGTTTTCCCAGGGATCTCCTATGATTTTCAATCGAAGCGGGTGTACGGTGAGGACAAGCGGTTTCTCACTTCAGAAAATGGTGTACAGTAAGATAGGCTAAGGATTCCCAGGGATTGCCAAAGAAAAATTTCAAGGATAACTAGGAATTCCACAGATTTCTGACCGTAGTGTCAGAGATTTCCCAGAGTGAGCAACCCTTCCACATGTATCAGGCAGCACTCATTTTGGACAAAACGGGTTCTTCCAAAACGCCACAAATGTGCAAAACAAGCCGTACGCTGCTGTACACAGTTTGGTACTGCCAAAACACAGAACACTCCATAGAGCTGTAGTACAGCAGTCCAAAGGTAAAACGAGGGTTAAGAGTCCAACGAAATACTTTTAATACTTGCTTCTACACATTTATTACGCAGCAGATGTTCCTATATGTAAACTTACTTTTTTCACCTTTCATTCAAAACATCTCCGTTTAACGGAAGTGACATCATCTTGAACTCGACTGAGGGATTGTGGGATCGAACTAATCGCAGCAGCTCGCAAAGGTGGTTGACTTTTACGAATTGTGAGCATGCGCAGGCACAGTTTATCGACTGATTCTGGAAGGATTATCGACTGACCCTTTGATGGAGCCATCAGTCGCTTTGAAAGGTGACGTTGTCTCCCTCGCCAGACAGTTTTGGAACGTTCTGTTGACGTTTCTGTGCATTGAGGGTGCCGAACTGTCTTCAGAAGTGTGTGTGCGGTTCGTATACACATGTGGGTCGTTTTGGAAGAACCTCAAAGTTTCTATACTGCCAGAAAACTCTTCGTGTGAAGGTTGCTGTGGACTGACTGCAGTATCAGCATCTGAGCTGGTACACAAGTGATGTGTACACTGTAAAGACGATGTGTACTGGCAGTACACATCAATGTGTACCTTTTCAGCCTCCACACGAACTGTGTACTGAGAGTACACAATTTGTATACTGGTAGTACACAAGCTATGACGAGAAGGTGTACTGTCGCTGCACAGACTGTGTACTGCCAGTACACAACTCGTGTGGAGGCTGAGAAAGTACACATTCACGTGTACTGTCAGTACACATCGTCTTCAGAGTGCCACTACAGTACACATCTGCTGAGCTCAGCTGAGCCTGAGCTGTGCACCACCTAAAGTGTGCGCAACCTATCTTGAGTTCGCCGTAGAACGAACACAGATAATCGATTGTACGTTTTTGGCAGCAGAGTGCCTTGTTGATATCCAAGGTGGTTACAAAAACAATGGTGGCCGTCGGTTAAATCCGGGAAGACGTAGTCGCTCGTAGTCGCTCCAGGAAGACGTAGTCGCTCGTAAAATCCTTCCAGGACTCAAGATACGCCGCGCACACATTAAGCCTCCTAACGAGTTGTGTACTAATACTGGTACTATCGTGTACTATTTCATGTGGCGTCCTAGCTGGTACACTTTGATAACATCAGAGTAAACGGCAACTTAACAACAGTTTTTCGAAAAATTTCGGATTAAAAGTTGACACCTTTCATATCTACGTCCTTCTTCCACATCTTGTGCCGAAAACGATGCAAAACGTAAATATGAAATTCCGCATATTCATCAAAAGAACAATAAAACAGGGTTCAGACAATTTTTTAATTCTCAATTTCCCTGACGTTTCCTTGTGCATCCAATGGCAATTTTCAGGTGTTGACAAGATGTTTAGTTAGGGAAACAGGCACGTTGTTAATGTTTTTATTGATATTTGAACGAAAATAATCCAACATCGGAGAAAATAGATGTTTACCTCGACACTAGTCCAAACGGGACTAAACGCATTTTTATCACAGAAATTGGTACTAGCCTAAGATTTGGTTCATAGTTATATCCAAAATATTTGAACACTATTAAAGAATAAACTAAAACATTTGAACATATTAAAGAAAAAACTAAAATATTTGAACATATTAAAGAACAAACTAAAATATTTGCTATTAGCCTAGAATATTGTTTCTGATCTGCTTATTCAATGGAACTTACAGATCAGACATAGGCTAATGGCATTTTTTTTTCATATTTCCCTGTCTTCCCCCTGATTTTCAAAAAGATTCTGTTTTCTCTAAAATTTCGCCGAGATTTTGGCTCTACTTTCATTTTCCCTGTGATTTCCACGTTCTCCAGCTTTGTCTGAACCCTGTTAAAAATCACCATTGGTCAACCGTTCATCTACAATTTTGGAAGTTTTCCACCAACATTTATTTCACGAGGATTTTTTTTTTGTTGGTGTGGGGGGGGGGGGGGGGCGGGTAAGAAGAAGCAAAGAGACGTTACATCATTACGTTATTTCAAACAAAATTAACATCTACATGAATCGGATACACGAAATTTTAGACGTTTTAGAAACACAATGAAGTCATGTAAGCATCCCACCCCACCCTTGAACCGACCAACCTCAAATCCTAGTAAGAAACCGAAAGAATGTCCAGAAATGGGCTAGAAAAGACGTCATCGCTGTTGAAGGAGGCAGCATTAGTCTCTCACCCTACACTGTCGGCAGGTCCGTCTGTCGGGGACTTAGTTTGGATTCTCTTCAACGATCACCTCAGCTTCTTAAGGTAGCTATACCACGCGCCATGGCTGTTTGCTGTGACGTGCATATCACGTGACTGGGCTAGTCCGATCAGACGGCCAAACAGCCGTTGTTCTCGTTCGTCATTGGCTGACTCATGGTGACGTCACGGCAAACAGCCATTGCGCACGGTTTAGAGCTCTTTCTATGTCTTTCTCCACCGAAAGAACCACAGCGAGTAAACTACTAACTCACATACGCTCTTTTCGTGTCAAGTGTAGCGTCAGTGTATCGACATCCTTTTGATTTTAACAATTCCGGTGGTGGTGAGCCGTGGGTGCTGTATCTGAAGTACAGATACAGATATCCTAAATTTGTTCTAAATTTTTTTTACCAATGGTGTAGTTTTCTTCAAACGTCTAATAATTATTAAAAATAAATAATTTTATAATAGTAACCAACGGCTCGACCAGAAGTAGTATGCGAAAGTTGCCGATACCAACCTAAACCACACATATCGGCAACCAATCCGATACAGTATCGGGAAAGCCTTACTAAAAATAGTACGATTCGGTTAACCTTTACTACGGATTTACATTTCATTGCGATTATGACCAAAACTTGAACCAACCAATCGGATTAGCGCCCTATCGCTTGAGCCAAGGACAACAAATGGCTCAACAACATTGGGCCGTGTGGGCACTGGGCAGTCATCCAGAGTTCAATGGTTCGAGTCCCATTCACATCTGCATGATATCACATGATATTTAAGTCCACTATAATACAGACTTGTCGAATGTACACTACCACAATACAGCTTACCGAATCTAAGATGTTTTTAGTGTACGATTTTCCTGTTGTATTTCCTTTACTCGTACACACTTTCATCGATTTGTTTACACCGATTTACCGAAATTAAATTGGTTCTATCACACCGATTCATTCACCGCAAAACATCTGACGTATGAACAAATCAAAACCTTCGGCTAACACCTGCAACACGATTTCTTAACTCAACTCAACCGACTAAAACATCATTAGAAAGTTATATCGGCCGATACACGGGGAAACATATGACACGGCGTAATTGTTGTTCAGTTAACTACGTACATTAGATCATACCGATGCCGATACAATATCGGGAAAAGTCAGGACGACAAACTAAATGAAGTAGGTATAATCGATTGAGGCACTCTTCCGGTCGAGAATGACGTAGTTACTCGCTAAAGAAAGCTCAATCAAAGTTACGCAAGTCTTCCTTTCTAATAATGGGAAAGTTCTATTCCGTGATTCCTGGGTAATGTGAAGAGGGAAGATCACGTGATATCCAGTGTAGAGACGACAATGGGAACGAAGATTGTCCAAAGGCAAAAACTCCATCGCAGCGAATTGCCAAATGCGGGTTGGGACTGTAATTTGACCAGCCTCTGGATTTAGGCCATGGCTATCGTTTTTTTTTGTGTGTGGTTGTCGGTTGTTTGTTTATTTTTGCGGGCGGGTGGGGTTGAGGAGGAGATGACTGAGCTCAATACGTCAATCATTTGGGGCCCCGAATAGATTAGTCACTGCACTGAAACAATGACCAGTATACGGCAAAAGGTATTACTTTAGGTTTTAGCTTTATTAAAATTAATTTCGACGAGGTTAAGTCACTGAAGCAAGCTAATACTCGTAGCGGTGTACCAAACTCGAAATTTCGACTCGAGTTCCGACTTCCGAGTATGACTACGTTGTATAAACTCGACTCGATCGGAAAACTTCAAACGCGAATTTTTCACGTTTCGATTTTCCTCGAGTTCAAAAAAATTAATCATTCAATAAATTGCAGCAAAATTTATCGTTTCTACTTGAATTCTAACGAATTAATGCTTTAAAAATGTGGTACCAAACAGTAAAAGCACCTTCAACAGTAAGTAGGACAGATAGCCATTAAGTGCAATTAAATTAAAAGATGAAAACGTTTCGACTTTCAGTTCTAAGTCGTTTTCAAGTAAAAAAAAAAAAAAATAGAAATCATGGTTAAGACAATCACATCAGACCCTATCCACAACATGTGCCATCTTTTGAATTTTATGAATTGTTGTGGCTAGGGTATGATGTGATGGTGTTCACCATGATCTCTTATGTTTTTTTCCGCACTTGAAAACGACTTAGTTTTGAAAGTTGGAACGTTATGATCTTTTAACTTTGTTGCACAAATGGCTACCTATTCTCAATTAAAAACTTTGGAACAAGTCGCGTAGTTAATGCTATGTCGGTTTTCGTAAGATACATATAAAAAAGTCATTTCGTTTGCAGTGTTTTGTATACAGGAAAAAAAACTGATTTAACTGGTTTTAGAGTATGGTAATTGAAAGAACCTGCAACATTAGCTTCGAAAATCGAACACCACTGGGTACTCGACCTCCAAACTCGACTCGAACTCGACTTGATGTCGAAAGGTTTAGCTCGCACAAGGTTCACAGTAAAATCGTTACATTAACTTCCCTGACCTTCCCTGAATTTCCCTGACCAAACACAAAATTAACCAAACATAATTTTAAAAATGTAGCAACATTCTTTACGAAACCGTATTGACTTTAACATAAATGACGTTTGCTGGTTCGTTACACTTGAATATTGAGCTTCATCAATATTTAAATGCATGTGGAAATAAAAGTAGTTAAAAAATATTTGTCAATTTTGTTCCATTTACATTCTCCACGCTGTTAATTTCTCCGACTTTGCGTGATGTATTCCCTGACTTTCCAGACAAGTTTTATTTCCCTGACTCTCCACAAACTGTGAACCATCGCTGAACTGGCCCAACTTTGAACCTAAATAGACGATAGACGTGGTATTAGAAACGGACAGTAGTCTAATAATAATAAATAAAGGGCTCAAACCCAAGGATTCGAATCCCCTAATCGTAAGGGGGGGGGGGGGGAGTCGAGATATTTCTATAATAGGAATACATTCCAGATGCTGAAGGAGCTTGATAGCCTCTCATACTATCCGGACCGGGAACTTTGCATGGCCCCTTTCAGTTATGATCATTCAATTTCGTCATGCAGGTAGGTAGGGGTCAGTCAATATTCATATCGGTATCAATTGGTATCCAATACCGATATGTAAATAAGGGCGATTTTTGCTCAATTTGCCTAAATCTGGAAAACCTTTAAACCGATATAGTTAAATACTTACTATTTGCGGGGTTTTCTTCAGGAGGATTTAAAGCATCGCCCTGTCTAAACTTTAAGATTAAGATGCAAGTTTTCTTACGCTTTTTATTAGCAAACCGTGGACATTATATCAGTATGCTACTCTAAAATCGGAATCGGATCGGCTAAAAAAAAAACCACCGGCAACCCCCTGCAACTCAGTTTCGCTCTGCTCACAGTCAGTCACCAAGAAAATAAATGAACTCTTTTTATTTTTTTCACCGGCAATCATTTGGGCACGCCGCGTTGTCAAGAGGAGGGTTTATTTTTGACTGCCTTCTAAACCAAACCAGTAATAAGCCGTTTAGTTTTCTGTGTTGTAATCGCCCAAATCACGTTAACCTTAAACTAAATCTCGTGAATGCAGTACCTTTCGCTGGCGGGCCACTTTGAATGCGAATGTCACAATTAAAAGTGGTAAAGATTAAAGCTGCGATGAGCAAAGGTATTGGCTCCTATTTTAACCCGCACCATAAAAAAAAAGCCTTAGGGCGCCCGCGCACTGAGCGACCAGGTCGCGCGGCCAGTGGTCGTGGCGGCCAAAAAACACGGCGACTTACCGCGCGGCCACGTCTGTTTCTCATACATAATTCTCGATCACGTGGTGAAAAATGAATACGGAGCAAGTATGGCCGCCCTGTGGCCGCCTGCATGCTGTCCGGGATCCCAGTGGCCGCGGCGATAGGCTGGCCGCGGCAGCCAGACAGTCGTGGTGGCCACTGGGATTCCGAGCGACGTGCAGGCGACCACAGCGCGACCATACTTGACCCGTATTCATTTTTCACCACGTAATCGAGAGTTATCAATGAAAAACGGACGTGGCCGCGCGGCATGTCGCCGTGTTTTTTGGCCGCGCAACCTGGCCGCTCAGTGCGCGGCAGTCCTTAAGGAGCATTAAAATGTTTGTGCTACGCCTGTCCAAAATCGCATTTGAGTATCTTAACGTCGTTTCAAAACCCGCATCTCAGATACAGTGTCGATATGTTTAATATCCAAACCTGGTGGGGTAACCAAACTGGGCTAGCATAACTGCAACAATGAACAAAACAAAAATTTTAAAAGCCCAAACTGACAAAAGGACACACAAGGTTGTCTCGTGCCCTCGTCGCGCCCCCCCCCCCCCCCCCCGCCCTCATTATTTAATGAAACACATGCCTGTTTTTTTTGTAAGTGTAACTAAACGTTTTATATGTGATGGGGAGGGGAAGAGGGCAGGTGGCATTCACTGACGAGGGCATTAAAGTACTCCAGGTTTTTTTTATTTTTTTATTATTTATTTATGCTGACCCCCCCCCCCTCCCTAATTGTTTGGAATTTTTTCCTTTTATTGTTTTTTTTTCTGACAACAACAGAGAAAGGACAATTTTAGGGACATAACAATTTACAGCCTTTCTCTTTAAAATTTGTAAAAAGCACCGCTACCCCATGCGGGGGAGGGGGGGAGGGTGAACATACAAATTATAAAAAGCGTTCGCAAAGGCTCAAAATTGAACCGATTCACCTGTATGAGTAGATGATTGACGGGCGCTTGCTTCCCGTTGGCTTTGCTGCGTAGCTCAGTTTTGCAACATTTCAAACCTATTTAGACCTAAATGCTGCAAAACTCCTTTATTTTTCCTTCGTGTAACAATGTTTAGCTACACTCAATCAAACCTGTACCAAACGCCAATCCCGCCTTATTTCAGGAAAATCACGAAGCGGTACGAGTTTTAGGCTCAAAATTATTAATAAAAGTTAATAAAAACAAATACTCCGAAATATTGTTGTCCCAGTAACACGATTTTGACCACAAAAAAATCTACACAAATGGGACAATTTTTTTTTTTACTATCATAAAAACTTTTTACGCATCGCATCACCCAGCGAAACCACGTGAATGAATTTCCATCATTTCCTCTAAAAATTTCTCAATAGAGTTGATCCCATCCCGTTTTCACCATACATCCACACACACACACTCATGTTTGTTGTAGCTAGCCAGTTAAGCAACACGCCAACCAAAGCAACGGTGATGATCCCTTTCACTTTCCACTGCGATATTAATATCTGACACAGTGCCTCACTGCCCCACTGATCGTGACCCACTGCCTCACAGACACCGAGAAGGAAAGTGCGCCATCCAGCCCCGGGCAATTGCGTCACTTTCACTATAACTTTCACTCTCTACTGACACGCTAGCTAGCAACCAGCTTTTTCCTTCTCAGCGTATAGCGAGCGCTCAAGGCGGGGGCGGCACTCAGACACACACATACCATCCTCATAAAACATAATTCGA
Source organism: Lithobius niger (assembly GCA_023313725.1). NCBI lineage: Eukaryota > Metazoa > Arthropoda > Chilopoda > Lithobiomorpha > Lithobiidae > Lithobius > Lithobius niger. The sequence continues at coordinate 10,338 of JAHWFP010239397.1, forward strand.
AAAATGACGTCACCACTGCTGCACTCAAAGTAGCTGCCTAATATATCCTGCACAATGCGAATTTGATTAACCGTATTCGTACACTAAATTACTAAATAACTAGGAGGCACGGGCGAATGCAGTTTTTGGAGAGGATTGGGGGGCACTGCAACCAAAATCGTATTTGAATACTTTACGTCGTTCCAAAATCCACATCTCAGATACAGTAAATAAGTTTTAATATCCCAACCTGGTGGGGTAACTAAACTGGCCTAGCATACTGCAACAATGAACAAACACCACTTTGTGCACCACTTTGTAATGTGCACCCCCCCCCCCCCCTGTTTTTTTAAAGTCCTTACGTTTGTAGACGTAGGGGATATGTTTTGTTTCGCACTTCATGTTCTACAGAAATAAACCATACGACAAAAAGATAAATACACGAATATAAATTTTAACCCATATTTAATTAATTCGAACAATTTTCTTTTTAAGTGTTATGTTTATTTTCTTTTTCCTTCATCACATATAGCTGCCACGTAGTTATATTAGCTGTCTTTTCGGTTTGATCCCGTTAACCGCGTGTTACTAACTCGCATAGTTACCTAAAGTTAAAAGCAGTTTCCTGCCTGCATTCAGCCCGCCTAAAATGCCAATATCGCTTCGGTAATTATTACTGTTGATAACGAGGGGGTATCGACTTTGATAATCTGATATACAAGTGATTGGTAATCAGCGAGTAATTTGTAGTACTCCTTGGTAATCATAAGGTAATCCTAGTAACCTGGCGGTTCAGTGATATCTTAAGTACACCAAGGTATTCCCTGGTAATTTCAGTGTGCACCAAACTCAATCTAAAGTGATTCCAAAATCCAGTAATCCTGAGTACGCTTTGTAGCAATCCAAAGCATTCCTTGTCTAATCTAGTAATCCGAAGTATTACTTGCCTTTTAGTAACCCAGTAATATGAAATTTTCCTTGCAGTAATCCAAAGTACACCATACACAATTTTAGCTTCAGAAAGCAGTGGTATCTCGATATGTAGGAAACTCAGATAATCAGTGATAATCCGAAGGAAGTCCATTTAGTAATCCGAAGTATTCCATTTAGTAATCCAGTAATCCGAAGCATTCCATTCAGTAAACCGTTAATCCGAAAAGTTCCTTTTACTAATCCAGTAACAAAAGGACGTATTCCTTATTTATAGTAACCCAAAGTATTCCTTATAGTAATTCAATAATCCGAAGTATTCCTTATCGTAATCCAGTAATCAAAAGTATTCTTTTTTAGTAATCCAGTAATCCAAAGTATGATTTCCATATAGGAATACAGTAATCCGAAGTATTCTTTACAGTAATTCAGCAAACCGAAGTATTCCTTATAGTAATCCGAAATCCAAAGTATTCCTTACAGTAATCCGAAATCCAAAGTATTCCTTATAGTAATCCAGTAATTCAAAGTCCTTATAGTAATCCAGTAATACGAAGTATTCCTTATAGTAATCCAGTAATTCGAAGTATTCCTTAAAGTAATCCTAAGTATTCCTTATGGAAATCCATTAACACGAAGTATTCCTTATAGTAATTCAGTAATCCGAAGTATTCCTTATAGTAATCCAAAGTATTCCTTGCCCTTGTAATAACCCAGTAAACCGAAGTTTACATTGTAGTAATATAGTAATCCAAAGTGTACTAGACAATCTTGGTAATCCGAGTAAATAATAATACGTAATCTGGTGTTAATCCATTGGTATTCCGTGGTGATCTTTGGCCCACATTGGCTAAGCAATGCGGTGTAGTGACTATTTTGATCAGTATAACCCCTTCGTTGATAACCGATCCAAAACCGGCAATATCGGCTTATAATGATGTCAATATCAGTAGGCCTCTCCCCAATATAAGCTGCCATCTATCTCAGCGAATGCAATTTACCATAAGGGCGCGTTTACGCAAGGACAGTTTTCTCGCTTACTAGTTTTTACTTGGTCAATACTAAATCTGCTGGCTGATTCTCGCCGTTGTCGGAGAATGCGGCTTGTGAGTTATCGATACATAGTAACCATGACAACAACGCGGACGCAAATTTTCTCCTCGTGCCTCGCGACACGACGTACGATGCTTGCAACATGACAGCGTCGATTTATGACAACAAGAAAACAATTTTTACTGCAGTACACGACGACGGACAGATTCCTGAATACCGGCATTCGAAGGTTTGTCTTCGAATCGATAACTACGAAATGGACGCCATGTTGGATTTTAAATTCTCGCTGCGAGTTGCTATTTATTCTGCCGTCGTTTGATCACTGCTAGGAGCTGTTTTTTTCAGCGAGAAGAGCAAATTATGGAAATAGTGTGAAATGGCAACAATGTTGTAGCAATGTTTAAAATGACTGTTGCACTTTGTTCTTTGCCCGTGTTGTTATTTATAATATATTTAATTTGTTGTCTATTACCGCATTCATTTAATAGAAACGGATAATTAACCGTAAATAAATAACGGTTGTCTAGCAAATAGCTTTCGACGAGCGAGAAGATCTTGTTGCGTAAACGAGCCCTAACACCAAACTAGTTGACTCGTACAAAGAGGCAACGAAGGGTTGAAAGAAAAATGCACTGCGTTCATAACGGTCACCACCTACTCTATAGAGCTTGCATAATCAAAATGTGAAATCGCATTTTAACTGGCAACGCATAACAAAACAGAGAACGACGTCTTTTGTGCGAAGCGAGGGTGAATGCACCTGCAAATCAACGACAAAATAATTCTTTTCGTTGTGACGTCACCATTCTCCTAGTAGCTGATCACCACGAACGCCTGGTTGAGCACGAGAAAAAGAGGAGAAACGAACCGCTAATTACGTTCATGAATCCATCTACACACAACGAATTAACCAGGCGAAACAGGAAATGACGTAACGGCGCCATAATATCATAAATGCACGCTCCGTGGCACCATCAATCACTCGTGAAAAGGCACTTACTGGCGAAATTTTAGCAAATGAACGGATGAAAAATCGTGTAACAGTTCTTGCTTCGTCAACAGGTTGACTGCGACGACGGTTATTTGTCTATCTTTCTTCTCGCCGCAGATTCATTTCACTTCTCGTTTCACGAACTTGTTCATAAACCTATTTCGTTGTGTAAAAAGGCCCACTCTCGGCAGTGGCTTATTACCCACGAGTCAGTCCAGGCAGTTGCCTCAGGGCCCCGCAGAACTCTGGAACCCAAATGGGGCCCCTAACAATGCACTTCTCATTATGCAACATAATTTTACTTATACTAGTCACTATTGCTTTGTAGCAATTTTAATATTAAGAAAGGATTTATTTTTCTTTTACACTGAGTATAGTTTCTTGCTCCTCCTGGTATAGTAGATTGCTGCACATTACTGCATTCACAAAAGCTTGCCTTGGGCCAATGGCTTTGCCATGATGGTCTCATATTAGAGTGAAGGGGCCCCCATATCAGGGTAAGGGGTGAGAGGCCTCCATATCAAGGTAAGGGCACTTCGCATTAGGATGAGGGGCCCCTATCAAGGAAACGGATGAAGAGGATGAGGTGAGGGAGCTTTATATCAGGTGAGGGGCCCATGACAGGGTCAGAGGTCATCTTCACAGGTCTGCCTATGGGGGCCACAACATGGGTTAATAAGCCCCTGACACTCGGACACCCCATTACGTAGGACCATGAACTTATACACGATTACACTACGTGGTGGGACCTTCATTTACATTAATCCAATACCCCCTCCCCGATTTTTGCTGTATGCCGAACGCAGATTTATTTCTTCGCCGAACGCAACTACGCCAACGAAGGAAAAAAGCACAGAATAAAGGAGGCGAACACAGTGGCATTTTTCTACGTTTTGAACGATTTTTCTCTAATTTTGCCAGCGTCATCTTCAGGCCTATACTGGATAATCATCAAATTTACCGCCCTGAAGGCGTACGTAGTCACCGCCCTTTTGCAATGCGCTGCATGCAGGTAAAGCGCCAATTTGCGAACCACCTTTTCACATATTTACTGACATTGTTCGCACGAGAGAATGGACGGATTTTTAAGCAAACGTACGTCACATAACGGCCGCACAACGCCTCACCACACACGTAAACTGGCGTACAATCCCGTGATGGGGCGTGAATACTAAATTACGAATCAACCATCCAGTTGATAGTGACGTGCCACACAGGCTGCGTGATATACTATTGAAAAGAGTGTCTCTGCAGAATTTTGAAATAAATTCCTACTCTGCAACTACAAAGCATCACGAAACCAATAAATACATAAAATATTACCCTTCGGTTGCCAATTTTCTACACCAATGCAATTATATAGTTTTACAGGGCTTTCAGCCAACTTAAATGGATAAAAAAAATAGGAAATGTAGGAATTTTTCGTAAAAAAAATAAGAGCTTTGTAGAAAAATCAAACAAAATTTATAGGAGGTTTATAATAATTACTAAAGGAAGCCCGTGTTATGCACGGGGCCGGTCATGAATTAAGTTTACAGTCACAGTTCCCGGGACATTTTTTCGGCACTCTTCCCGACGACTTGTCAGATTGATCGACCTCTCATGACTGCCTTCTGTTTGCATGCAGGTAGAATGGGAGAGCGCATTGCAATGCGGGTGCGAGGAGGGGAGCAGTGATTGTTTGTTAATAAACGCCACCCTAACTATTGAGTGCGCAAATTTGACTAGGCAGGCACGTGGTAGCGCAATTTTCGCTTCGCTTCAAATGTTTTTCTGTCTGGTTAGATCGTAATTTGTGACTCAGGGGTAGGTACATTCAACATGTTGCAAGCAGAAGTACATATTTTCCCTTCCAGCTTGCCCCAAAAGTAATGTATAGTCAGATTACTAACCGCACTAAAAAAATTTTTTTTAAATAGTTTCGGATACCACAATGTTTAAGTGGAGTTTAGTCCACGCGAAACTTTACTGCTGGGTATTCAGATAGTTTTGTTACCGTCTTTACTTTAACACGGTAGTTAAGCTAATGACTGGTATCTGCAAGTGTGAACCATCAATGAGATAAGGAGACGACATGACGAACGAATACTAAAAAACTTTGGCAAAAGAAAATAGGCGAGCGTCAGTAAGGTGTGTATGGCTATTGTGTACCCGATTCTCGTTAATATTATTAAGCAAGCTATTGTGTGCGCAGCGTATCTTGAGTCCTGGAAGTATTTTACGAGCGACTACGTCTTCCTGGAGGGGGCGGCTTTAATCGACGGCCGCCATTGTGTTAGT